>BPLS01028651.1:14476-27334 GCA_019656275.1 Rhododendron kiyosumense | reverse complement strand
GAGAGAGAGAGAGAGAGAGAGAGAGAGAGAGAGGGGACGGGGGTAGTTCCGGAAAAGAGAGGTGGGGCCTGGGGGTATGTGTCAGGGGGAGTAGCAATTTACTTTTTGGAGCTCATTTCCAAGTGGGCGGTCCTTCTCCATCAGACTAGTCGTTTTCTATATTTATTACTTCCTCCGTCTCAATTTAATTGTCATTTTTTGGAGTTTGTATCACTGTTTAATTAATTATATCTTATAATTTATAATATTTTAGGTGATTTCTAAAGCATTGAATTATAGAACAAATCGAAATCTATCAAATAAGATCCATATTTGATATAAAATTTATTACCATTTTAAAGATATAAACTAATTTTGTAATCCAATTAGTATAGAATTGAGACAAGTAAATTGGGACGGAGGGAGTACTTAGGGAAAAGACATTGATGAGGTGAAAAGGACAATTAAAGTGAGAGAAAAGTATTCCGCATAGATTTTTATGCACATGCATTTTTGTGAGATCTATATTGGGGTTCTATAAAATGATTCAAAGCGCTCATCTTTTTTAAAATATTTTTTTGGAGGATTTCTGTCAAAAATCAGGTCCAACGGATATCGGTAAGAGCTTTCTCAGAAATTATAGGACGAATCATTCTATTTTGCTCTACGATTTCTGTGAAAGCTTTTACCGATATTTTATGGAGTTGATTTTTTTACAAGAACCCACCAAAAATATGGCCTACAAAAGGATAAACAATTCGGATCATTTTGTGAGACCACGACATATGCCCTACAAAAATATATGTTCATGTTATGTGCACGAAAGTATGTGCAAGTAGCACTGAGAGAGAGAGAGAGAGAGAGAGAGAGAGGGGAGGGGGTCATGGTGTCTTGCAATAATGCTGGTTGGTTATTAAGGGTGCTTGACCGATTTCCTAATCCTAAATTAATGGGTTGCCCCAAGCGTAGGGCGGAGACCGACGTAGTATAATATCCGGTAAGTCCGGAGTCGAATCCACAAAGACGGTGATATGTGCTGACTAAAAACTCGGGTTGTTATAATTTAAATGGGCTCTTAGGTAGCCACCCCTTTCCAGCTTGATTGAGATTTAACTAATACTAACAGATAACTTGCTCAAATAATTAAAAAGAGAGGCATAGTCGTAGGGAATCCAGCGATCGCTACCCAATCAGAATCTGCTCGCTTTTCAAAGTTCTAAAAACGGTTAAATTTTAGGCAGAATTGGAAACTCCGAAAAATGCAAATCCTAAGGTTGCCGGTCCCGTACATAGTGGCGAACAGGTTTTGGTCCCCCGTTCCCGCTCACATGAGTCCCGACAATGCCTCGGATTCGTCCAACGGACGTAGTTTTCACCAACTAAAATTATTCAATTAAATTAATGAGCGAAAAAATTGCGAGACGAATCCTAATTGGGTCGCAGCGCGCCATTACCCAGCGACCAAACCTCAAAAAAACTATTCACTCATTATGCATGAAAAAGAAGAAAGCTTAACTTGAAACATGCTTCTATTATACGAGATGAAAAATAAACAAAAGATCCAAATCAAACAAAAACAAACGAACAACTTTTAATAAGAACAGAAATTAAAACGAATTACCGAAATGCGAGTAATTAAATAAAGCTCCAAAAACTTTAAAGAAATAAAACTCTGAAAGAAAACTAAACTTCGCAACGAAAAGCTTTGCAGCCCCGTTCTTTGTTTCTTCGTCGGAATCGTGCTGCCCAGAAGAAAAGCTTGCAGCCTTCGTTCTTTTTTTCTTTCTTCCGTCCGAATTCCTCCCCTTCAAAAAGCTGCCGAAGTCCCCCTTTATAATGTATAAATATAGAGCTCTGCTACGCGCAGAGACAATTCGTAGAGAACCACGCAGAGACAAATGCGTTTGGCCTCATTTCGGGTCCCGAAAAAATCTAGAAAAATATCCATAAATTTTTAAATATTATTTTATGGAGCCCTGTAAAAAATCAACTCCAGTGGATATCGATAAGTGTTACTTTTTGATTCGTAGGGGCGAATTGAGCAGTTTCGCCTCTACGAATCCAAAAGTAATACTTATCGACATCCACTGGAGTTGATTTTTTACAGGGCTCCATAAAATAATATTCAAAAATTTATGGATATTTTTTTAGATTTTTTCAGGACCCGAAATGGGGTCAAACGCATTTGTCTCTGCGTGGATCTCTGCAGATTGTCTCTGCTGAAAGTATTTTTGATAAATATAACAACCTATTCCTCCGTTGCCCGTCAAAGCCGTGTACGCCACATTAGCTGCCGAGAATTGGCTTAGGTTTAGGCCTCATTCTATTACTTGGCCCCAGCCGTGTACCTCATGGGCCCACCTAAGTAAAGAATGTGCTAATTCCTTTTCTTATTTCACGTTTCGGCCGAAAGCCCAATGCAGTCATACCAATTAACAAAACATTTACTTTGGGCCCACCATGTACACGTGTGAGTTGGAATATTTTCTGCAACCCATTTCACTTCAACAAGTGGAGGAAAAAGTATATGGCGCAATTCACACTTCCATCAGCAATTAACGTATTAAGCTTCCAAACACCTACAGTACACAAACTAAGCATTAAACTCTAATTAACATTATAAATATACTTAACAAAGATATATTAGGGGGGTCCAGATCCCGTCCAGTATGGTACCCTCCAGTCCGGTCCAGTTCAGCTTTTTGTGGACCTTTTTCGGGCCCACAACAATAATCGGAACCGTTCACATTTTAGAACTCGTCGAGACCAACGATCATACCAAAAATGACATTGATCGGATACTGTTTAATATCATTTCAAAATGCATTAATGTTGTCTAAAAAAAGGTGTGAAACACAGGATTACAACCCTTCAACACATTTTTTCGAAACTTAATACATTTTGAAATGATACCAAACGGTATCCGATCAACGTGATTTTTGGTATGGTCGTTGGTCTCGACGAGCTCTAAAATGTGAACGGTTCCGATTATTGTTGTGGGCCCGAAAAGGGCCCACAAAAGTCCGAACTGGACCGGACTGGAGGGTAACTCCAAACTGGACAGGATCTGACTCCATATTAGGGAGCGCTAATGTGAACATTTACGCGCTTATCAAAAGGTGCGTTCTAGAAACCCAAATAAGAACTTATTTTTTAAAAAGGCAATTTCAAGCTTAAAAATTATGTGCTTACGCAAATAATTTTCTTATCTCTATGGATCTTATTTGATAGATCTCATTGAGATTTTTAATACGGTGCAAAAAAAATTAAAAAATTATTTTTCATTTACATTATTTTTGAGTTTAAAAATATAAAATAAATATTTATTTTTTAAGAAGGCATACAGCCAAATCGATAGCATTATATGGTGTAATGCAACAGTTGCATTATAGCGCCCCCCCCTCCCCTTCTTCCGTCTAAACGGGGCCATTATTTTACTCTTATCAAACTTCCGATCATCAATGCTGAGATTAATGTACTATGATCAATTGAGATATACGAAAAGTAACTCGGACACTCCCAATTATCAAATAAAAATTATGCTTCTTAATTAAATCTACAAAATGCACATGTGATTGCATGTGGTCATGGCATTTGAATTAGGGGTGTGCACGGGTTGGTTCGGATCGGGTTTGGCCCGAACCCAACACTCAAACCGACTGTTGGGTAGCCCCATCTCTAAACCCGTAACTGAACCGAGTCATTGTCATAACCGTCCGAAAAACCGAATATTTTTATCAGTTTGGGTCCGTCGGGTCCGTCAGTTTGGACCAAATGAAATCTCAGAACAAATCAAAACTCACATATTAGATATCTCCTGACCTCCCCAGTACACAACGGGCAAACATGCCAGAAACAACCAAAAATTAAAAAACCCAGATCGTCAATCTTTGAGAGAACGGAAGTGGAGGCCTCGCCGTGGTTATGGCGGTATCTTGGATCCATTTTCACATTTGCAGAGGGAACGCCAGAACAGCGAGAAAGAGTGATGAGAGAGAAAATGTATGCGCGTGACTGTATTCAAAATCGCAAAGGACAGAGAGAGAGAGAGAGAAAAAAAGGGGACCAGATCTACTTTTTACGCTCAAAATTTTTAAACAAGAAAGTCATGTGGTTATTATCTGGTGTTTCATTTAAGGTGTAACATCCGCTGGGCTCATGCTATGTGTATCACCCCTTTAATCGGACGGTTCGGATTCGACGGGTAGAAATTGTCTACATCCGAAGGCCGAACCGAAAACCGATTATTTAGCATCTATCAAACCGATGGCCGACCGTATCCTTGATCCAAACCGTCCGTATGCCTTCGGGTCGGATTGAGTCCGCGGGTTGGCGATTTTTTTGCTCAGCTACGTGAAGAGTTCTTTTTTAAATTCGCACAATTGATTTTCGAGATAGACAACATTAAGGCCACGCTACAACCCTGTAGTGCAATCGTACATTACAGAATCCCGAAATCTGGATAAAGCAATGGAATAAAAGTAAAAGGGGGGAAATATTACCGAGACCTCTCCTTATTTTTTGTCAAAAACCACATATCTTCCCCAAGTTTTTAGAATTATCCCAATGACTCTCCTATCACACATGTTGGACTAAGGGCTCGTTTGGAAGCAGTATTGTGAAGGGGTATTGACTTATCCCCCTCCTAATACATGGGCCCAGGCATATGGTGTGCTTTGGAAAGTCCAAAACCGGGTGGATATCTTTACACCCCCTCTTCTGTAATCCCTCCCAATACAGCCTGAGGGGGGATTAGAGATGGCCAGGGTCTGAGCTAGCTATGTCGAATCCGCCCTAATCTCCCATCATTTGGACCATCTTACCCCTCGTTATCCCCTTTTTCCACCCCGAGGTACAATCAAATATCTTAGGGCTAACCAACGAGAGTCCTAAAGTCAAAAATTAATTATGATATTTGAGGATAAAATGATTAGAGAAATATGATCTTTGTACCCGTTCAAACGGATTGAAAATTAGATCACTTAATTTTTTAACCATATTTTTTAATATACAACTATAGGTTAAAAAATTAAGTGTTCCAAATTTCATTCCGTTTGAATGGGTGGGAAGATTTTATTTTTTTGATCATTTAATTCTAAAGGGTCATAATTAAATTTTGACTCTAGAACTCTCATTGATTAACCCTAAGAAAGTCGTACAACTAAATATCTTAGGGCTAACCAACGAAATCCCTAAAGCCAAAAATTAATTATGAACCTTTAGGATAAAATGATCAGAGAAATATGATCTTTGTATTCGTTCAAACGGATTGAAAATTAGATCACTTAATTTTTTAACTATATTTTTATATTTTTTTATATACAACTGTAGGTTGAAAAATTAAGTGTTTCAAATTTCATTTCGTTTGAATGGGTGGAAAGATTTTATTTTTCTGATCATTTAATTCTAAAGGGTCATAATTAAATTTTGACTCTAGGACTCTCGTTGATTAACCCTAAGAAAGTCGTGCAACCAAATATTTTAGGGCTAACCAACGAGAGCCCTAAAACCAAAAATTATTTATGACCCTTTAAGATAAAATGATCAGAGAAATAGTATCTTTGCACTGATTTAAATCAATTGAAAATTAGAACACTTAATTTTTCAACCTACAGTTTATATATTAAAAAATATGGTTAAAAAAAACGAAGTGTGAAAGATTAAAAACGAATTCTAAAAACGAATTCTATAAAATTAAAACTGACTTTTTTATTTTGTAATATTATTAAATTAGTACATTTATTAGTAAAATTAAATATTTAGGCTTAAAGTGTGAAAGATTAATTATATTTGTAATTATATATATAACTAATACATAATTAAGTTTGGGACTGCACAAGGGCGAAAGGGTCATTTGACAGCTTTTTACATCATTCACCCTTCCTTATACCCCCTATTTATCCTCCATCCAAATCAAGGGCTATTTAATACCCCCTCCATAAACATCACCTCAATGTGAGCCATCCCTTATTAACCAATATCCCCAACTATCCAATCCCCCCTTCTTATATAATACCTCCAAACTTAATCCCGCATCCAAACGAGCCCTAAATGCCTCCTTGGACAACATTTTACTACGGCTATTTGGCATGATATTTCTAAGTCTAATCATACAGCTCAAAAGGCTAACCTCAGGTTATATAGTTGATAGTCACACTTTATTATACATCATTTCCATTTCATTATTCCCACTGATGTGGGATTTCCTCAGGTTATTTTCTTTTAATCTTTACAATCAATTTTTTACATCATAATTTTTGCCTCGACTTTTTGGATTGCCAAGCTTAATGTGTGGACTGCCAATCAAATTGCCAATCAAAGGAGTGCTCGACTTTTTGGAGCTTACGATTTTAATTTCAAAAAATTTTCTTTATCTATTTTTTCTTTTTCAGAAAAATTTGAAAAGTTAAACATGTCGAATAGTAACTAAAAAAAATTCATTAACAAAATCATTGATTAAAAAAAGTTAAGCTAGTTCAAACTCATGAAGCCTAGGATTTATTGGGGATGATTGTAGTTTAGGATGAGATCCTATGTACCAAGTGGGTGTGGAAATGAAATTGGTTCATGAGGAACCACTCCTTCGCTGGTGGAGCTCATTTTCAATTTTGAAACTTGAGTGGAGATTTCCGTAATTATAAAAATCCTCAGGAGAGCTCATTGGAATTTGCCCAAAGTAGATTTTTAAGAACTTCATGGTTCCACACTTCCACGACTCTATCTCTACCACTCAATCTTGAGTTTGCTAGTTCCTGTGTTCTGGCTCTATCTCTTTCTTCTTCACACTTTAATTTATTCGGGTATGCCATAAACTTTACTGATCTTTTGGTGTTGATTATAGTGTTAGATAGATATATAAAATAGCTCATTGAAATCATTCTACATTGTTGGGATGAGTGTGTTTTTATGAGCAGTGGGATATTAACAGTAATTACTATTGGTTTAATTTCAGATCCTACCAATATGCTTAAAGATTGGTTGATATCGATCAATCAACCATAGAGTTAATTCTTGAAAAAAACAGTGTGCCTAATTTATTCAGGTATGCTGCCTGCCCTTATAACTTTACTCTCTTTTGGTGTTGATTATATATAGTGTTAGATATACTTTCTATATTGTTGGGATGATGTGTTTTATCATAAGTTGGGATAATCGAAAGTATTTGGCTTTCAGATCCCAACATTAATATGCTAATTAATTAAAGATTGGTGGATATCTCTTCTCATTGGTGACTTCTATTAATTAATCAACCATGGAGTTCTTGAAAGTATTATCCGTTCCACTTTTTCAAAAAAAATACTTAAATAATAAGTACCTATTTTCAAGTTTAAAAATAATGAGCTTACAAAAATAATTTTTTAATTTTTTTTTGCAGAGTTTGATGAAATCTATCAAACAAGATCCATATTGCATATTTTTTGATTTCAGTAAACATATTATTTTTAAGCTTGAAAATTGCAAATAAATACTTATTTTTTATTTTTTAAGGCGCGAAAGTAGAACACTTTAAAGTAGTAGTTCAAAGTTAAAAATTGAGTTTGTTAATATATTTGTCAAACTGTAAAGACCTACGAAGAATTGTTGAACATACGATTTCCTTTTTCTTCTAACGAAAATACTGAAATTAGCTTGTCTACTGTCACTTTGTTTTATCAACGGCAAATTTCATTATATTTCAAGCTACAGCCACTTTTTTTGATCAACAACAAATTTCATTATACTTCAAATGCCCGAAGGTAAAGATTATATCCCAATAATTAGGAGTGAACCAAAACCCCCAAAATCTAAGACACGAGCAACTGTAAAAAAGCATGCACTTAGGCTAACAGGCTCTACAACACGTACTGCCGGTTCTGACCAGCACAAGGTTCCGGCATTGGGTTCATCATCGATTTTGCAGTAGAGAACCTAACAGCCAATGGGAACCCAACTCAAACCAATAAGCATGAAGCACCGATGCAATGTTCATGACTATGGATCTGTTTTTCCAAAGCGCATCACCGGCCTGCTCTAGGCGTGAGAAATCTTTGATTGAGTCAGTTAGTCCTCACGATCTTGAGCGAAGGACGCCACTTATAATTAGTTGGACGACACCCTCAAGTCAGGCCTCTGTCCCGCACAATGGAGCTAGGAGCATTATTTCAACAAAAAAAAAAAAAAAAACATTTTGTTGAATTTGGTTGGGGAAAAATGGAATTACCATGAAAAAGGGGTTAATTCAAATTGGAGATATAAAATGGGTAGACAATTTACGCTGTTATCAAGATTTATATTCAATACTCCTGGATTTAATGAGGAACTGATTTGGGATTTTTTTGATGTTGGTGGCCCCCTCTCTTCAAGCGGTCGATGATTTTTCCTCCAACTAAATTAATCAACTCTCTGGACATCTCTCATAAAATCCTTTTGTTTCCTTGGAGTAGTGGATAGTCTCTTTGTGTTTGATGCTTTGCTTTGTTCTGTATAGCTGTGTCCCAACCCCCCCTCCCCACTCCTTTTTTCCCTCAACAAAAGAATTTTATTAATCTTTTAAAAGATATAAAGATTAAAAGGATAAGGGCATTAGAAGAAAAAATTACTACACTAAGGATACCTGAAACCCAAAACATTGACAAGAGAGAGACCAACAAAAGTGGATGAAGCCCAAACCCAAACCTTTAAATTCACCCGAAACAGCTACTTGCACCAAAAATTGGCCACCAAACAAAAAGGACGCTTTGAGATTGTTGAGATTTTGTTTGTGTTTTGGTCTCTTTGAGATTGTAATTTAGGGGTGTTCCCCTCTAGTCCCCATTGTAACGGTGTTTGTTTTCTGGTATAAAATCTTTAGTTACCCAAAAAATTGTTCTTTTTTCTTCTAATCGATCGTAAAAAAGAACAGTGGTATCTCTAATTATATTGAATTGCTATTGGTTAAGATAAACGAAGTAAAATATGAGTTATGTAGGGAGAATATTATTTAAAAAAACAAAAAAAATGTAGGGGGAAATATTTTACTTCTATCTTTGGGAAGTTGAAAGGTATTTTTTTTTTCTTTTGGGGAGGAGGGTGTTAATGGAGCGTTGTGCAATGTTCTCATGTTATTTTTCTGTTTACTATATTTTTCTTTTTATTGCAGATATAGAGAGCTTTCTCTTCTCAAATTTGAGTTGCATCAACTAATCAAATAGACATTGAGAATATCAGAATACATCTACTACTAATTCTAGTGCCTCTTCAACTTGCCACAAGGGTAAGCAAACTCTATATTCGCCTATTCGATTGGTATTGTTAGCTTGTACACATAGGTCTATTAATTATCACCTCCAATTTATATGTTGAATTTTAGCCAATAAATATTAGCCCACTTCACTGAAAGAGAACTTGTTGAAGATATTAACTAAGATTCGATAATAAATGTTTTCTACTCTCGAAAACAATGTAGGGCACAACTTCAGTACGTATGGTAACTTCAATAGTGTACGGATTTTTTTAAGTACTTTTTTTTTTTGAACATTTACGTATACATGAAAAAGTTTGGTGGATATTAATTAGTATAAATCACTTTTTGGTTAGCCCTAGGGCTAATTAAAATCCTGATTCCACCCTTGCTTCCAAAGCTTATTATGAGTTTGGTTGGCATTTGCACTCCCTATCAATCAGCGGCGGAGACGGGTTGGACAAACTTTTACGAGGCTTTTTGGCATGGTATTTGTAACTACCCATGCCAATTGACCTGCTTACCCTAAATCTAACCACATCGCTCAAAAGGTTAACCTTAAGTTATACAATAGCGGGTCATATTTCATTATATACCATTTCCATTTCATTACTCCCATCGATGTGGGACTTCTTAATGGGGTTTCACAATCTCCCTCACTTAAGATCGCAACGTCTTCGTTGCGCTCCGTAGGCCAACAACTTCCACCCACCAAGCAATGTGGGACAAGTACCCGCTTAACCACGTCAAGCTCCTTATGTGGGACCCGCCAAGTATGCCAAGCAACTCAAGTTCCTCACTTGTCGGGCCCATCCGAGCATTTCTTTCTATGGGACCTACCTCACACTTTCAGTTGGTGTAGGCTACACCATGTTAGTTGACCTGCTTATCCTTAGTCTGATTATAAAAAAGACAAAAAAAAAAAAAACACTACAACAAAAAGTATTTTTGCTGACGAAACAAAAAGATTTTCATCACGAAAAATGACTTTCAGCGATAACCTGTAGATATTAAAAATTAAATTTCATCACCATTGTTTTCGTTAGCAAATGTACTTTTTCTTGTAGTGAAAGTCAAAAAAAAAGAGTTGTCTTTTTGACTTATTAATTTTTGTCTTTATTCAAAAAATTATGAGTTTTCGATCAAAAAATTTTAAATTTTCGATTTCTCTTGTTGAGACGAATCAATAAGTTGCAAAAGTATTGACCACCATTGCCAATGAAGCTGATTTATACTAGAAGATTTTTTTCTTAAATTAGGTACAAAGAGAGTTTTTTCTGTAACACCAAAGGGTAGCTTAGTTTCATGTAACACCGACACTTCTAGAGATTATCGTATTGGTGTCAGAAACTTCGGAGACACGTGACACAACGGGGACACTTCGCAAGACCCTAAATCATATAAACACAGTATCAACGTGCTTATGTTACCTAGAAGCAAAGCTAAAGGGAGGAGTAGGGATCACGGCTAGAAACTTGGTCTAAAGATCATATACTAACAATAAAAATTGAAGTATCCATTTTTTAAGCAAATTTCTTTTTCTGATGAAAGCCCCTGACAATCATATGTATTAGCTATAATGGTAGTTGTTACAATTAAAGATTTAAGCAAATGCAAATCTTAGGGTGTACACGGTCCGGATTGGTCCGATTCTCTAGAAAATCAGTGACCGAACCATGAAATTGGGAACCAGAACCTAACCGATATATGAGTGGAACCTAACCAGAACCAAACCGCAAAATCAGTCCGGTTTTGGTTCGGTTCCGGTTTCGATTCTATCCAATTAGCATCCAATCTATCTCCGGTGTGCGAGAAAGAGAGACGTGAGATTGAAATTATAAAGACTAATCAGTTAAATAAGGTTGCAAAGAATTGAAAGAATAAGAAGGTAATCTATTAGAATAGAAAAAGAAGGAAGAAAATAAAAACTTTCTTAACAAATGAGATTTCATCTCTAAATAAAGTAAGTTCAGCAAGAAAGAGATTAACCTACCAAATTACACACACACACACACACACACACACACATATATATATATATTAGTTTTAAACAGTCCGGTTCGGTTCTAACCAAGGTTCTTTAATTGAGAACCAGTAACCGAACCAAAATTAATGGTTCTTATTTTTTTGGAACCATAAGGTGATCGCAGAATCATATAACTAGACCAAATAGGACGGTTCGGTCCGGATCGGTCCGGTTTTACAGTTCGGACGATTTTCTTGAACACCCCTAAACAAATCCATTAGACCAACAAAAAGTTGAACATTAAAAAAAGATCGGAACAAATCTTATGGAGCTGTCACATGTAAGGATTACGAAAGGGTAAACCTACATATTGAAAAGGGTTTGAGTCTGGGAAGAATAAAATTTTTCAAACCTTCAAACACAAATCAGCAACCCCACCACAGCTTCTCTCCAAAAAAAAATATTGACGAAAAAAAAAAAAGAGAAAAGAAACAGATTGCAAACTATTTTCTATGGCGTTAACATGTTGTATTGCCTTGCCTGGAACCTTTGTTGCTTGTAGAAGGAGAGCAGCATTGGATAAGTGTGAGAGAGAAAGATGACTTTCATTCTTTCTAAATATATTTCTAGCCCTAGGACTTGTAGAGGGAGAGCAGCGTTGGATAAGTGTGAGAGAGAAAGATGAATTTCATTCTTTCTAAATATATTTCTAGCCCTAGGACTTTTTGGTCTCCGCTGTAGGATTTATGTGATAACATTGAACCATTGGATTTATGTAGACATAAGTTTCAAAAACCGTCCTAGCTTATTATATAGATATAGATAGTTCTCCCAAAAAAATGCAACCATTATAATATCTCAAAATCTATCCTTTGAAAATTAATCTTCTCAATTCCATTCCATTTTCTAATCCATTCTAGCGAACCAAACGTACCCTAATGAGTTAAGGCCTATGGGAGTTGATAATCAGTGTATTCCACCGTTGGGCCTATTTTGTGGCTCCTAAATTTCAATTAGGCTTATTTTGTGTAAAGAAGACTTAGAGCAAATTTTTTTTGGGGGGCCATATATACATACATATATATAGGGGTCTTAAAATTTTTTGGGCCCTCATTCTTAGCCTTTTCTTGGGTCCGAAGCACATGCTTCTCTCGCTTATCCTCTAAGCCGGCACTGTGTGTGAGTGTGTTGAAATATTCTATTGTTTGAGTGTGTAGGTATTTTTGAGAAATTAAGTTTGTGTATTGAGTGAAGTTGAGTCTCTCTATTTCCCATCAAAATAATTAGACCTGCAGAGTGGAGGCGTAATGTAGGGAAACTATTGTCTCCAGAAACAAAAAAAAAAAATTTGAAAAGCTAGAGGTTGAATATTCTATTCTCTCTGAGTTGTCGAAAGAAAGTATTTTCGTTAATTAGCTAGTGATATGTTATTGCTCTTATCTTAATTTTTTTTCTAATTTATTTTCTTTTTTGCTGCAGATACAAAGAGCTTTGTCTTGTCAAATTTGAATCGCATTGCCATCACTTAAACATCTTTTGGGAATATCAGACGAAATAACCCCTGGCTGAAAATGTGTACTCCTCAATGCATATGTGAGAAGTTGGGAGGTCTAGGCTTTGAGGAAGCAATCAAAGCATGGAAATATATTCGCCACTACACGGAGAACCTCCAGAAGCTGCAAGTTAAATTGAAAGACCTTGACGATTGTATGGA
>BPLS01028651.1:0-14466 GCA_019656275.1 Rhododendron kiyosumense | reverse complement strand
AATAATCACAAGAAAAGTTAGCGAGGCCAATGGTCGCGGTGACGAGATTGAGGTTAATGTTTCGCGCTGGCAAACAGACGCAAACAAATTCGAAGCTGATATTGAGAAACTTATGGGGGAAAGTACTACTAAGGCCAGCATATCTTGTATTGCATGCTCATGTCCTAACATCGTGTGGCGGTACAAATTTAGCAAACAGGCAGAAGAGAAGATAGCTGAAGCTGTTGAACTCATTGGGAAATACAACAATTTTAATCATCAAATTTCCCACCCTAGGAGTCACTACGCGGAGAACCTCCAGAAGCTGAAAGCTAAACTGAGAGATCTTGACGATTGTAGGGGAATAATCACAAGAAAAGTTAGCGAGGCCAATGGTCGCGGTGACGAGATTGAGGTTAATGTTTTGCACTGGCAAACAGACGCAGGCTGTTTGATAAATGATATTGAGCAACTTATCAGGGAAGATACAACTAAGGCCAACATATGTTCTACTCCTGACATCACGTGGCAGTACAATTTTAGCAAACAAGCAGAAGAGAAGATAGCGCATGCTGATGGACTCATTATTAAATACAACAATTTTAATCAAATTTCCCACCCTAGGAGTCACTACGCGGAGAACCTCCAGAAGCTGAGAGGTAAATTGAGAGATCTTGACAATTGTAGGGAAATGATCAGAGGAAAAGTTAGTGAGGCCAAAGGTCGCGGTCACGAGATTGTGGTTAATGTTTTGCACTGGCAAACAGACGCAGACAGTTTGAAAGCTGATATTGAGCAATTTATCAGTGAAAGTACTAACATATGTTCCACTGAATGCCCTGACATCTCGTGGCAGTACAAATTTAGCAAACAGGCAGAAGACAGGATAGCGAATGCTGATGCACTCATTACGAATTGCAACAATTTTAATCATCGAATTTCCCACCCTAGGCCGCGTCCTCGAGAACCTGAATCTGACAAGAATTACGTTAACTTTGATTCTAGAGCACCAATTTTCAAGGATATTATGGATGCATTAAAAGATTCAAACGTTAACGTGATTGGTGTATTTGGCCTAGGTGGGGTCGGTAAGACCACATTAGTCAAGGAGGTGGGCGAACACATGCGAAAAGATGGAACTTTTAACCAAGTTGCAATGGCAGTTGTCTCTAAGGATCTCAATGTGAAGGAAGTACAATCAAGATTGGCTAGAAGCTTGAATTTCAAATTTGAGGCCAAGGAAGATGATGAAGACGAAAGAGCAACTGAATTGTGGAGTAAATTCACAAACGGGGATAAATATCTCATCATATTGGATGATATTTGGAAAGAAGTGAAAATGGAGGAAATAGGTATTCCTTGCACAAATGAAAAAAAAGGCTGCAAAGTTGTGTTAACATCTCGAAAGGAAGATTTGTTAAGAATCACAATGAAAGCTGATAAAAAATTTCGAATTGGAGAGCTATCGGAGGCAGAAGCAATGGACTTATTCAAGAAGAAGGTGGGAAAAACTATCGAGTCTCAGCCAAAAGTAGATTCCATAGCACAAGAAGTGTGTAGAAAATGCAAAGGTTTGCCGGTCGCCATAAATGCTATTGGAGCCGCATTGGAAGATAAGCCATACCGCACGTGGAAGAACGCTTTGGATAAACTGGAGAGGCACATGTTCACACAAATTGAAGGTATTGACCCAAGTGTTCGGGCCTCCTTATATGTGAGCTATGATATGTTACGGTCCACGGATGCACAATCCCGTTCAGATGCACAATCCTGTTTCTTACTCTGTTGTTTATTTCATGAGGATGCTGAGATTCCGATTGACGAATTGACGAGACTTTGCATCGCTAGGAGTTTGCTTGCTCAAAATCCATTTACACTTGACGAAGCAAGAAATGCCGTGCATACAGTGGTTGATGCCCTCAAATCAGCTTCTTTGTTGACAACCGGCAGTCATGAAAATGTTGTTAGAATTCATGATGTCATAAGAGATGTTGGTATCTCAATTGCAAGAGATCAGGATGAAGAGTTTCTCATAGATCATGGTGCCCCTCAATGGCCACCGATTCCCACGAATGCGCCATCGTACTCAGCAATCTCATTAGCTTTCAAAGATATTAAAAGGCTTCCCAGTGGGTTGGAGTATCCACAACTCCACACCTTAATAGTTGAGAATAGCGAACTTTCAGATGTTGAGTTTCCAAACAATTTTTTCAATGGGATGACACAACTTTCAGTTTTAGAGATTACAACAATGCGAATGCGGCGACTCCCATCATCACTTGCAAAACTGGCAAAGCTTCGGATGCTGTATCTGGATGGATGCGAGTTGGCAGATATCGCTGTACTTAAGCACTTGAAGAGTAACCTTGAGGTGCTTGGCATTCGGCGTTCTAGTATTGAGGCATTGCCACCAGAGATCGGACAGTTGACTAGTTTACGGGTGTTAGATCTCGAAGATTGTACGAAACTCAGGGTGATTCCACGAGGTGTCATATCCAATTTGACTAGCCTAGAGGAATTGTACTTTCCATTTGAATTTGCGGAATGGAAGGCCACAATAGACGAGCAACAAGACACGAGCAACAGAGACAATGTGAGCCTCGAGGACCTAAGGCGGTTATTGAATGACGGGCAATTAACCACTTTACATATCCATATACCAGATGTCAAGCTACTACCAAATGATGACCTAATATTCGCTAACCTGAAGGGATTTAAGATATCAGTGCGTTCAAAATTTGAATATTGGGAGCGAAAATTAAGTACTACTCGAACATGCATGTTGAAAGCTGAAGGGATTCAGTTAAGAAATGAGTTCATTTCTTTGGTGGACAAAGCTGAAGTGCTAGTACTAAAAGGAATTCAGTTAACTGTGTATCCCTTTCGGTTGTCCAATAAGTTGACTGTGTTAACTATTGAAAAGTTTGAGTTAAAGTATCTCTTCACCCCAACCACTGCAAAAGAACTTGTCCACCTGGAAAGATTAGAAGTAAGATCCTGTGAGATCATGGAGAGAATAGTTGGATTTGAAGGGCAAAAAGATGAAAATGAAATCACAGGTGAGGTGGAGTTTAGTAAACTAAAGCGACTGGAATTGACAAGTCTTCCAAGCCTCATAAGCTTTTTTGCCAAAAGGGAGGAGATGGGAACAACCATGGGAAGCTTTTCTACTCGTGCCCAACCTCTATTCAATGAACAGGTAATTGAAGCTTTATCAGTGTCATTTTCGATTGAGCAATGACTTGAACAGTCTGCTTTAGTGCCCCATTGACGGCAATCCAATCCCCAATGGTGCAGGGACAGAGGGACCGGCCACCACTATAATTTTTATAATTTTAATTTTATCTCAAATTGTAATGGTCATGACAATTTATATTACAAAATTTTTCAAAATTCTTTTTCTTATAGAACTTACATCCCTATTGTCTTTGTTAAGTTTCAAAAAAAAAAAGTTCTCTTTTGCGTATTTATTTTTCATAAAGACTTGTTATCGATATATTGTAGCAAATTTTATGTTTTAAGTTCATTTCTTGCATTTTGAATATCATTCCATTCTTAACTTTTAGTTTCACATATGAAAAAATGATGTCTAATAATGTAAAAAATGGCCTCCACTTACTATTCAAAGGTGCCTAAAACAAAGGCTATGCGTTTTATACTTTAACATTTATTACATTTATTAGCAATTAGAGCAAGATTGCTAATATTGTGTATTGAGTTTTTCTTAGACTTGATCCATTGAGACAATTCAAGCAATTTGATTTTTTTAAATTTATCTAAGTTACTTTCTTAAAATATGTTAGGAATTTTATTTTTAGCACGAATTTTTTTATTGTTATTCTACCGCTGCTTATTTAAATACTTGTTGGTAGAAATGTGTTTAAAAGGTGCCCTCACTTATAAAGATTTTTGACTACGCCACTACCAATCTCACAAATGCTAGTTTAAAAGTTCATGTAAATCAAATGTGGGATTCTAATTTCAAAAAAAAAAACAGGAAAGGAAAAAATAGGGGAAATGCTTAATTAATTATATATCCCCAACTTTGTCTGGGAATTCAGTACCCCTTTGACTTTCACCATATGAACGCATAAAGTTAACAATAAGCACAAATTTCATAACAAGATTATTTTCATAAAATGAGTGCAACATTTATCAAAAGAATGAATACCATTTCAGCAAATCATGATGCATAATATTTGTCAAAATGGCATAGCATTTTCAAAATAACTCATTTTTTGTTGTCCCCCATCATAACATTCACCAGAAATGGTATACCATTCACCATGAAAAAGCATAACATTTTTTAATTTGGGCACACCCACAACGTGGGGGTATAACCTAATTAGTATTTCCCAGAAAATGAAAGGTTCTTATTTGGAGGACAGTGCATGTTATGGTTTTGATCTCAAACAGCTAGCTCACTTATATATTCTTTGTGTAGCAGTTGTTTGATAATGCTTGGCGACCAACCTTTACATGGAGAAGTCCTAATGATTCGTCTATCAAACTACTTTGTAGGTTATTTTTCCTGTCTTGGAGAGATTGACTATTGATGGTCTGGGTAGCATAATAAAGATTTGGGACAAGCAATTAGTTGCCATCTGGCAAGAACAAGGGTCTTTCTGCAAACTGACAGATTTGAAGGTCAGACATTGCAATAAACTGATGCATGTGTTTCCGTCCAATATGCATCCACTGTTAAAGAATCTAAAAGAGCTAGAAGTACGTGAGTGTGAAACCATGAAGGGAATAGCTGAATTTGAGGGAGAAAGAGATGAAGATGGAGTTAGAAATGAGGTATGTCGTTTTAGAAAATTGAGAACTTAATGAAAAGGTACATTTACTTTATCATTATCCTTGTATCTTACTTTGAATCTTTCCCTGTTGGTTCTTAGCCCATGCTTTACATATGAAGAGGGTAACGTTATCACAGGTAGTTAGGCCACTGTCTCATGCTGTCAAACATACACACACACACATCCCTGGACACCAGACAAATATAATGAATGGTACTTTTTCTATGACCCAGTATGCTCTGTTCTTCTTCTTCTTCTAGTACCCTTACTCTCTAATGTTATTCGAGCTCTTTCCTCTATTTCCAGTGGAATGACGTCTTTCAAGTCTTCTTTCTTTTGCAGTTAGGAATTTCTTTTCAATCCATGGAGGACTAGATATTATGCTAATCATGTCAAATTGTTTCGATCTTGTCTGAGTTTGCATGAAAATATCTAGTTGATCGATAGTTATTGCCTATCTAATTTGTTCTTCAAAGGAATGGTCTGGCAATTATCAGTTGGACAACATACAAAAAGATTTGAATATTACGAAATTATGTGATTCGATGATTGAATCCATCCTAAAAAAATAAATAAAAAAAGACTTGATTGTTGAAAAACGCCTGGCGGCTAGTGAAGTTGAATAGTGGCCAATGCAGTAAGATAAGTGTACATGGTTGAAGCCTAATTCTTGTTACTTATTTCTGAGCAACCTCAATTTTGCAACTTCCTCTGTGTAGTGACTGTCAATCTTCGATCTTTCCGAATTTATTGAACAATATAGCTTATCCAATTTAGTCACAAAATCTTGTTTACCCGAGTAATTACGTTAAAGAGAAAAAGAAAAGTTTAATAATATATGATCATGCCTTCTTTTCATCCCCTTCTAACGGATATATATTACGACGGATTTGGCTTAAGTTTACTTAAATTAGTGTATCTATCTCTGGCGTGTCCAACATGGCTATGGGGTCAGTTAGGCGTGTCACTGCTACATAGCAATTAGATTTTGCACTGGGACTTGGGAAAAATACGGGCGGGAAATGACCCAATCAGTAGCATGAGCTAGTCCAGACCATGTTCGTCGATCAAATGTGCTTTGATATTATCAAGTGGTCCGTTTTCTCCAACTATGTCCAAAGTCTCATACAATCCAATGCGGCACTCGTCATATTCGGATGTTGACGGACCATTGCAATGTGGTAAAACATTTTTTGGTTTTAATTTCCTTATTTGGCTTTGGATAAATATTAGTTAAGGATTTAGAGTAACTAGAAATGTTGTGTTTGCTGAAACTTTGATTTATTTTATGTTTTTTACTGAAAAAAAAAGAGAAGTTAAAATATCCTTTTCATTCGATTTAATCTAATTGTATATAGTTCACAACTACAGACATATATTTGAGTGAAAATCTATTATGAAAAGAAAGATTACTGAGTTGCAACCAATTATCATATAGATCCATTTAGTTATGGGCAGTTTGTCGTCGGGCTCATTCAATTTTCATTGAATGTGTCTTTTCGCTTTTTCTTCCTTTCTTTTTGTGGGCCTTTTACGGCACCTCAATCTCTGTGATCTATATTTAGTCTCACCTCGATGTACTCTTTGTCGAGTTCTATATAATAATTTTTCCCAATAGAACCATTTAAGTATTAGTCTTCAAGCCTCTAGGCAAGCTCAATATATTTGCGGTACTAATATGGTTCTGAGTTCTAGTAGTTCATCAAATAAAATGGAAAATTGGAAATTGCAACAAATTAATATGATATGTCTGGATATTAGAAGATTGAAAGGTGATCGAATTAATCAATATGTCTTTCACAGCTCTCCATATTTTGAGACTTGAAACTTGTGCTTCTAAGCCGAGATGGATTTGAGAGCTTCATAATTGGACCTCATTGTTATTCAATCTCAGTCGAAGATATTGAGCATGGTTGAAGTTAGTACTTGCTCTAAGAAACATTTATAACATACTGGAATGAATCCTCATTTTAATTGATTTTAGAGCTCGATTGGACCTTATTGTTATTCAATCGTTATTAAATGTGTTGTAACAATTTTGCAGGTTGCTTTCCCTGTCCGAGAACATTTAGAGATGGTTGGGGTAATAGAGATTCAGGACAAGCAATCACTCCCAGAACCCAGAGAACAAGTTGAATCCTTGTGCAGACCTGTGAACAACGATGACATCATTGTGTTCCCTCGGTTAGAGAGAGTGAAACTTAGGGAATTGCCTAAGCTCAAAAGTTTCTATACTGAAACGCAAGGCTTCTTCTCCCACAAGGTACAAAGGAAGTCCTTTCCCTTTTTTACTTGATCATGCATGGCCATGTAGTTTGGTTGAAATTGGATAAAGACTTGATGTGTAACTGAGAGGCAGTACCACCTGTAGCCTGACGTACCCAACATAATGGAGCCAGACCACCTCCTTTGATCGACCAACCCAATGTGACAAACGACGGTAGTTCGAAAGGTGCGGTTCAGTTAGGGTTTTGGGAAAGCACAGAGAGAAGGAGGTGATGATAAGAGATTGATTAATTGTTGCCATTGGGGGGGGGGGGGAGAGGATTGAGTATAACACCAACCTAAGAATTTATTGACGAAGGTGGCCAAACTGTGGGTGGATTGAGTTTCAGATGTGGTGAAGAGCGTTTTTGATTGTGGGCCTTGGTCGAGGTGTTTTTTATGTGCTAAACGGGCCCAATCATTCATATTGGATGGTGGCTTACAATAAAAAAACAGAGTGAGTCTAGTCGAATAACGATTCTTTAATTGGCCAAAAAATTTATCGCCAGTATAAAAATAATTGGGGTATCTAGAGATTTATTCAATGGTAGTTAACTTTAAAATCTTAATATTAGTCAAGATCTTCAAAAGACAGTTTTTTTTTTTTTTACTTTTTCAGAAAACAATAGAGTTTGAATCACAATTTTTTACTTTTCGATTCCTCTTATCGAGATGAATTAATAATCCACAAAAATTTATTGCAAAACTAACAAATAGAAAAAAAATTAATAAAGGAAAAAGTTTTAAAAAAGGCAAATGGCTTATTAAGCCAAACCAGGCCTTAATGATGGTGTTGGGTTTAGAAAGTGGGTCATTTCTGTGGTGGTATTTCTCTTTCAATTCCATCATAGGATTTTGACAAATTGGTGATGGGGGTGCATTTGAAAGTTGTTCATTTACACCTAAATTTGGAGCTACTAGTGCTATGTCAATTTGAGTCTTCGGTCGTTGCCAACTGCCGAAATCAACTATTTCTATCGTTGACAATCCATCCTCTCGCCCAATGCTCCTAAACAACATCATCAATGTTGAAGAACGCCATTTTCGGTCTACATAAGTATATCATCTCCGCATATGTTAATTTATTATTTCTCATGTTTACTAGTCTAAGCAAAATTTTCATATTGGTAGGTATATTTCATTTAGCAATATTTATCAATTTTACGATTTTATCAGTCCGCACTTTTTCATTTTTCCTTGCCTAGTAAATTTATCAATTTGGAAAAATGTATAATACCCTATACGACAATTTACCAATTTTCTCTGATTTCAAATTTGAGAAATTTCTCAATCCGGCATGTATATTACTTTTAGCTACATGATCACTTTTTGTGGTGATCAACCCAATATGTTAAACTATCTTTCTCTATTTACTAATCTCATAAAAAAAATATTTCTCTATTTACTGATCTCATTAAAAAATTGTTTCCGTTAATATACTGTGTTTACTCACGTTATAAAGTTTTCATTAAGTACAAATATTCTTATAACAGTTCACACTTTCAAATTTTACATGCATAATTTAATTTCGGTGAATTTATCAATTTTGATTTTGGCAAGTATATTACATTTATTAATATTTTCTCTTTTTATGATTTTATCAGTTTGTACTTTTTTTGGTTTTACATGCAAAGTAAAATTCTAATTTTGGTATATTTTACAAATTTGTTATTTAGTGAATGATTGTTAGGCCATCAGTGATTTCTGATTTTAGGGCTCTAGAAAAAAAAAAGAAGACTTCATTGAAAATTTATATTATATATTACAGATTTAAAATACTTGAATATTTAAGTAATTGTTGTGTAAGGAATACGTAAATTGTCAAGCCCCGCCCCACAAATGGCATCCAAAGTGGGCATGAGTTGGCGCGACCTCGTGGCATTCCACACAGGAGACCAAATCACACCTCACAACCTCTCAGAAATAAACATTCAGCGGAAGACTTATCACCTCAACATAAAAATGAGTCAACATATTGACCAACCGACCATGGGTCCATGACATTGCACAACTAAGAAACAACATCTGCATTATAGTACTTTAAAAATTCTATACTTCAACACATTCATCGACGACTTACTTACAACTTGAATGAACCAACTTCTTCATCAACCATCTACAACGAACTTGACTATCCACAACGTCTAAGGCTAACCTCAAATAGAACGCCAGCCATTGACCAAATTACATAATTACAACCTGTACAATTTAAAAGCTTTAACTATCCTTAGCTACAACTCCTTACATATTAAGTTCTAAGTTTTGCACCAGCTAAAGCACTCCACCACAACGTGACCAAAACTGTACCTGACGCTAGCAAAACACCTCAACACGACGACCGGCAATGGACCCACTCTAAGCAACCTGCTACCTGGCAGACCAAAAAGGAAAGCCAGAGTGTGTGAGATATAGAAATGCTCAACATAATACCACAATACTCGAAGGAATATCAACATGAATACACATCACGAATGTAACTGAAACGCTAGAATGTATACAACAGTTATAACCAACATATCCACCCAACTGAGCAATAATAATCAATGCACGACAATATGAATGTAGTCACATCAAATGCAGTGGCACGTCTGCCACATCCCATGTACCCAAGACAAGGTGTCCCACGTATCATGCTCCCATCCACCGACAATTAGCCGGCATGGTGTAGACACCCCAATCCAAGCCTCAAAAGTGCTTTAAAATTTTCGATGATGAAACAAAGGAAACAAATACCTCCAAGAGCTTGGACATGAGACTTTCCCCAAAGATAAACCCAAAAGCCCAAAGCCAAACCAAAACAAAAAGGCCCAGAGCCAAAAAGCCCAGAGCAGGCCCAAAAGCCTAGGACTGGACCCTTAGCACCGCACGGTACACCTTTACACAGCACGGCATAACAGATTTCATTACGCCGCACGAGGTCATGAGGTCAAGCGCACGGCATTTTGGATAAAGTTCTGACTGGCTCAGCTAGCTGTCGGGCACGCCCACTTGAGCCACTGCTACAAGCTAGCTCAGCCGAAAGGGCACTTCTGGCCCGCCCAAAAAATACCTCTACTATTTAAAATTCAAGATCCTTGGCATTTGCCTATAAATACAACCCTCCACTCAAGAGAAAAGGGCCCTGAACTCTCTTTCTCTCTCATCATGCTTACACACCCACTTCTCACCCCAAGACCTTGAGAAAGTGCTCTAAAAAACATTTTCAAGGTCCCTTTCGTCCTTAAAATCCTCCATATTTCTTCTCACCATTGAAGTGAGTTCTTTTGCTCACTTCAAGACCTCTTACTCCCAAAAGATCTTCTTTACCAAATCATCCTCACTTTCTTTCCTCGACTATTTCCACCCGTGTCCATCCGAAGCCGTTCATTCCCATCTAAGCTCAAAGATCTAAAGGTATAAACCAGTCTCCTTGGTGTAGGCTCTGTCCTTATCCCTGAGGGAACCCCACTGTGGTCAGGATCGGCCCTCTTTGGGTTAGATCCTGACCTAAAAATTATTTTCAAAACAAAAGCAGGCCTCTGTGTTAAGGAAGATACACCGCGCGGCGTATTCGACTCAAACGCACGGCATTTCGAGTTTACTGTTTTCTTTGCTCAAACCATCTGGGTCACAACCATCCTTTGTCAGACCTTTCACTAAAACGTCAAGCACAAATACTTTTCAAAAACAGACCATATCTACAAGCCATGTGCAGTTTTTCTTCCTCTTTCAAGAAAATGGAGCATTTTCGGGCTATTTGCAAGATCATGAGTTCAAAATCTTTTTTTTTTTGTTCATGGCTTGGAAGAATGGTGTTTTCCAGAGTCGTCTGGTAGTAAAAATATTGCTTGATGTTGGTTTGAAACCCCGTGCGTGCTATCCAAGGCGCCGGGCGGCATTATAAAACTATGTGAAAATCTGAAAATACAGAGGAAACCACGCTCGACGTTCTGTAAAACCGTACCGTGTATTACAAAATGCCATGCATAGGAACATTGTGATCCAGACAGTTTTGTTGAAAGCTTCTTTCATCTTGCATCATCTTTATCATTACTGTACAGCTAACACCACAAGCACGCCAATGTGATTTATTATCCTTGTCCCCTTTCCCTTTGCTTGTTTATCTAAGAGTTTGATTTTCCGAAAGATATTTTTAAATCCCCTCTTATTGAAAGGATTAGTAGAGACCGGTTTTTATCGGGCAAGCGGGATACTTTTCAACAAAATCTTTCCCGTTCGTAACATGGCTCCCGAACCGAAAATCTCAAACGTTTTTGCTAGACCAAAAGCCTTTTCAAAACAAGCCCTCGGTTTCCCGGATCATCCATTTTCAAAAAAATCCGGGTGGCGACTCTTTTTTGGGCGCGCCGGTAAGGGGAACCCACACATGGCCTACGACATGGTATCCCTCACATGCTAACCTTCGGCGGTTCGATCATCACGCATCAGCATGCATATTCATCTAACACGCACATCATAACCGAATCTCGTGTCCCACACACTATGCTCCCAACCATCGTCTATTGAACGATATGGCTTACGACATAGTGTGCCTCACATGCACACATTCACAACATATCAAAGCTAAACCACAATAGCATGTTATACAACTCACCACTACAATAATATCTCATTATAGATAATCATATTGAAAGCTATCCACGATTAGCAAGATATATACCCACCACCACAACAGTATTATATGGAGAACAACCATATCAAACACACTCACCTTTATCTTGACCGAGGTACGCCAAACTTACAGTTTCGGCCCCTCCTAATTGACTGGCTTGACACCTAACCACAAGTTAACCATATAAGTTTATTAAACGCTCAAACGTCAAAACTAACTCCTAACAACAATCTATAACACCAACAATAGATTAAAGATGCTTAACGCATACTAGCATATACATCTCAAAGGTTTATGAGTGTCCATAAACAAGCTAACACTCAAACACCACATAACCCCGATATTTAGTTTGAAATCTACGACCAGCCTGTCGTATTCTGCCTATAATTTTTTATAGGCTTAAAACCAAATCATGAAATCACCACCATTAGAAAGTATACCTCTGGTACATGAATTTTAATATAAAATTTGTTAAAAACGAAGTCCGGACGACAAAGTTATGCTCGTCCAAAATTACACAAAAATCTGTCCAAAATCACATATTCTGCACGTCAATCAACTTCAAATCAAAAACTGATTTAATCTGGTACAAACTAAGCCACAACCTTCACATATTCCGAAAGACATACGAGTCTAGTTTCAGAATCAACAACCCGTGCATTAACCCGATACCCGAGCTTAAACATATGACCATTTTCCCAAAATGTGTCAGTGCAGCAAATACAAAACTCAGCAGGGACACACCAACTTGTAAAATCCGCCAAACTTAGAATACAGATCTAATAAACCCCAAATTTGGTATACACCATTACCATACACCAATGTTTATCCCTGATTTTCCCCAGATTTTTCACAATGAAGAAACCTAGTCAAAATCACCTCCAAACTCATAAATTCTGTGCAGCGAAGTACAATATCCAGCAAAATAGTCTGTGTTCGAAAATTCATTAAAAATCGAATACTTTATAATTTTTAGTGATTCCAACGCCAAAACTTCACCAACTTATTAATATTTCAGACTCAAAAAGACCCATAATCAGGAGGATCGCTTAACTATAAAAAAATTAATGAAAGACGCAGCTCTGTAAGCCGCCCAGATTTCCAGATTGCAGAGCAGTATTCGAAAAATCAATATAAATTGAATTCTTAACGATTTTGAGTGATTCCAGCGGCAAAAGAACAATCCTCAAGTCTACTTTATTTCATAAGAAGGAACCAAGACTCAATTTTGAGTTTAAAAAGGTGAAAATCCCCAAAAACCGAGACCCTGTTCTGCAGATTTTCTAGGTTTGGACAGCAGCCACAACACCTACGAAATTCACCCAAAAACCCATCTCAACAACTTAAAACACACCCAAATCAGCATGCATACACCAAGGTAAGATATGAATTGAAGCTAGAGAGGTATGAATTCAAGAACAAGGAAGCAAGAATTAACAAAATCAAATCTTAATTCAAGATAAACGGCTTTAAATGCTAACTCCTCTTCCTCTCTTTTTTTTTTTTTTTTTTCTTCTTCTTCTTCTTCTCCTTTTTCTTCTCTCTCTCTCTCTCTCTCTCTCTCTCTCTCTCTCTCTCTAATATCCCGATGACATTTTGTTATATAAGGGCACATGAAAAATTATCATATGCAAGCATAACCATGTCCCAACTTATGCTCCGACCAATGGCATTTAGTTAAATACCTATCAAATATGAGTTAACCCCAAAAATATAAAATTCAATTAAAATATGAGTTTAAGATACTAAATATCCGGGACGGGTATTACATTAGTTATACTTATTTAATGTTTAAGTTTGAAAACTTTTGATTGGAAATTCAGTGCAATAAATATGGCACGATGTGTCTGAATATTCAATTCCAAGAGCTCTTACAAAAATTGGAATTTAGAAGAATGATGAAAGGTGGTCGGAAGTGTCAATATGTCTTCCTTAGCTCTCAGAGTTTAATTTGAGACTCGAATCTCGTGCTTAATTATGAGTAGAGATGGGTTTTAGCTAGAGCTTGATTGGACCTCATTATTATTCATTCGATTACTAATGAATGTTTTGTACAAAACTTTGCAGGTTGCTTTTCCTGTACTGGAGAGATTGTTTTTTCAGAGTTTAGATAAGATAACAAGAATTTGGGACAACCAACCACTCTCAGAACCAGAAAAAAAAGCTAAATCATTCTCCAAACTTCAGTACATTTTTGTTTATGGTTGTAACCAATTGGAGTATGTATTGCCCTTCTATATGCTTCCTCAGTTAAAGAATATTCTGCAAGAACTCAAAATATGGAATTGTAAGAAGGTGGAGGTGATAATCTCAAGCAGCCCACAGGAGAAAGAAGCCAACAACAACAATGATACCATTCGGTTCCCTCAGTTAAAGACTCTGGAACTCCAGGATTTGCCTAATTTCAAAAGTTTCATATGTAGTCATGAAACGCAATTCTTCTTCTCCAACAAGGTACAAATTAAGATCTTTACCCTTTTTACTAAATTAATTAATCATGGTCTTTACCCTTTTTACTTAATTAATTAATCATTTATGGTCTTTGCCCTTTTTACTTAATTAATTAATCATGGCTTGTTTTATCACCCCTACCTGAAATGATTTTTACTGATGGGCACAGTCCCACGGAGTTCCCTAATAAATTTGGTGACAGATTAATGTCATTCCTGTTGTGAATTGTATGATAGATTATTCTCCACGTTTACTAATCCAACAAAATTTTCTTTTGTTACGTAGGTATAATGCATTTAGCAATATTCATCACTTTTACAATATATTTTATCAGTTTGCATTTTTTTTGATTTTTCATGC
>BPLS01028650.1:154098-174942 GCA_019656275.1 Rhododendron kiyosumense | reverse complement strand
ACTTTCACGTTATGTTGCTATCTGCTCTTGGTGTACTATGTTTCTTTCATTAATAAAATTTCTTCATTTCGCCGTTCAAAAAAAAAAATGGTTCGGATTGAAAGCAAACTTTTCCAAGAGAGAGTTATGGAAAAGTTACATTCTTCCTAGAAAATTTTGATTTTAATCTGGATCATTGATTGTCGAGATGGGCTGTCCGGGTCCTATGAGAATCCTCATATGATCCTCATATGAAAGAATCCCCATCAAGGATCAAGATAGAGGGTTGAACATGGGAAAATTTTATTTTCTACCGCTTTTTAAGACATTCATACAAAGTGAACACCAAAAAAATAGTAGTATTTATTTTTTGAACTTTCTACCATTATCTATAATTAAACGTTAGAAATTCTAGGGTTCATCACTGTTAGTTCCTTTTAAAGAGTGAACGGCACCTCCCTCTCTTTGGCTCCCTTTTCGACGATCAACTTCATCCACCTCGCCCTACGAAGGAAGAGGAAGACCGACGACGAACTCGAGAAGATATGTATATTTTCAAGATAAAGAAAACAGGGGAGTTGTTTGGAACATGCTAATTAAGATGGTCTTCTTTTTTGTTTAAGATTGATTGAGGTATAATTACCAAAAAAAGAAAGGAAGATTGATTGAGGTATATGAACTTGTACCCTAATTTAGAAAATTGAGACTAGCCTTTGTTCGATTCCCACCTTTGAAAAATATTTTTGATGAAATGAGTGGTAAATTACTAGTAATGAGTGGAGAAAAATGAATTTCTCAGAGATGGAAACCAAATCAAACAAAGCAAAGTCATTGAGTTTCTGATTATATTTTTTGGTGGGTTTACTGGTTTAGCATGCTGCAGATTTTGATTGGGATCATATCGATTTTTTTCCCAAAACAGATTTGGGTAAAACAAAAGTGCTACACACACAACGGTTGTGTAAAATATAACATATAACCAATCTCTAACCGTTCATTGCTTTAAAAAAAATCTAGACCATCCAAATACATATGGATGGTCAGAATTATGTGCACAACCAACACAACGATTATGCGCGTAGCATTTTCGAAGGTAAAATTTCGATGATTTTGTATCTAAATCCGGCTTCCCATTTGGTTTCGAGGACTACCCAAACTCCATTCAGTTCGGTATCTAAAATTTTTATGGCTTTTCCAAAACAGATTGGGGTAAAATTTTGATGGTTTTTAACCAACTTAGGGTGTGTTCCACTAACTAAAATAAGTTCTTATTTTTTGAATTAAAGCGGTGTTCTAAAAGGCGGCCGGACGGCGCGGGTTGCCGCCACGATTTTCCCCTAGGCGGGGCTAAGCGGGTGCCTAGGGTTTGGACTCTCAAAAAAAAAAATTACTTAATTGCAAGGCGGTCTAGGCGCTAGGCGGTGGATCTCCGTCCAACTAGTGCCTTTTAGAACACCGAATTAAAAGTGATGTATTGTGAGAAAATCGTCTGTTTCATAAAACGGAAAATAAGTATTTAAAAATAAAAAATCCTAGCAACAATATGAAGAGCGGTTCAGGCAACAATTTGAACAATATGGACATAAGGCGAATTTGTTCAAGATTGAAAAGCTCATCCCGGGAAATGGAGCTTCATCAAAAGGTGGGTTAAACCAAATTTCCTATCAGTGGGCGACTATATATATGTTTTGGATCACAATATCTCCCGTAGCTCACAGAGCTGAGATACTCGGATGTATTAGGAACAAGTCAATTGTAATTCTAGAACAATCAATTGACACGTTACCCAAATATCTCGCAGTCATGTTCCGATTTTGAAAACCACCACAGAATACTAGGATAAGCTTAATTTTGATGGGTCATTCTGTTAGCGAGGAGATGGGGTAGTCAGCTCAACCTATGGGTACGTAGTTACGAATAGTGATGATCAGACTTCATAGAGTTCAAGTCATGCGTCACCCTTCGGTTTGTTAGATTTGTCTACAAAGCCAAACTTGTCGGGTTGTTGTGGCGGGTTGTTAAAACTGTATCTCATATGTTAAGTATGAAGAGATACTCAGGAGTTCTAGAAAGAAGGCTACGGTTTGTACAGGGGTATTTTTGGGATACAAACCAAATATCATATTAGGGTTAGAATAGAGTCAGTATAAATACTCTATATTATAAACCTTATTTCGTACTGTGATAATAAAAGAACAGCAGCTGCTTTCGCTCCCATAGACGTACCCGGTTTTAAGGAACTACGTATATCTCTGTATTGATTATTTACTGTTTTATACTCGTAAATCGTGCATGTTTGTGTGACGATCCTAACACAGGTAGAGAAATACATTGGGAAAGGGATTAAAAAGCTTGTTATTGAAAATGACTGCAAAACACTAATCCAAGAACACTCCGTCTCGCAAAAGAAGTTCGAGCGAAATACGTCCTTGTTTTCACGTAAACCTCGAAGCTTTTCTTGTCTTATTTTCTTTACTTGGACGTGACATAATAACCCTCTTTGTGTTTTTAGAGGCATATCTTCGAACTCTTTTCGAGGTTTTAAAATATCCAACTTTCATTCATCTACCGTGAAGGCAATACCAAATATTCAACGACAAGTTATCTTGGCATATTTCGAGTTTTGTTCTCATTTGAGATGCTGTTTATGCGCGTGCTTGCTACTATTAGCGTTTCATTTTTGAATTTTTTCCCTTTTTGTAAATATGACATGTTTTCATGTGTTCTTTTCTATATCTCATCATGGCACGCTTTTTTGTGTGTGTGTGTTGTGCATTACAATAATTTTTAATTATTTTGGCATTTGTGTTTTTGACGGGGAAGAATTCCTAACAAATTTGAATTTTATCAGGTTTTATGTGTTTGATTTTGTGCATGCAGAAATTAGGGATGTATAAATTTTTTGTTCTTTATTGACGTATTCAAGTTGTATTAGATGCACACCGTAAATTGTAATCTTATTCATCAATGAAGTTCTTACTCTTCCTAAAAAAATTAACCTAGTCAATGAATATGCGTGGTCTATTAATTTTTTCATAGTTGGAATTGTTTGACAGGAGTTTGAGATATTACACTTTATTTGTGTGTGCCGATTGTGCGAGTTGGTCGTAGGTTATAAATAAGAGTATTGTTGGACTTTGTATATACTCCTATTTCAGGATGAGACAAGAACTTAATTATACAAATCAAGTAGGACGAATAAGTATTTACTACTAGGGTTTGGGACTAATATCCAGTCTCTGTTTGGAACTGAAAATGAGAGAAAAGAAAGAAAAATAAAAAAATTTCCTTAGGGGTTGTTTGGTTTCCTATTTAAGGAAAAAGAAAAGAAAATAATAGGAAGGAAACGAAAGTTCTGGTGATTTTTCTTTTCTTTCCATTTTCCTCTTTCCATTTTCCTCTTGAAGCCAAAGAGAAATCAATTTTCCCGCAGTTTCTTTTCATTTTCTTTCTTTCACCAAGCAAGAAAAAAGAATCCATGTTTTTCACATTCTTTTTTTCTTCTTTCCTTCCCTTCCTATAAGTTCCAAACAGAGCCTCAAGTTCCCTTTAGAAATCCATCGAACAAATTTATTGCCAGGAGAAATTTTTCAGTGCCGGGTGGGCACGGGTCACGTGGTGTCAGCACGCATCTCATCCGTCCAAACGTATTTTGGATGGCCCAAATCTGTTTGGGCTTGAGATTGTTTTGATAATTTTACATTAAAAAATTATTCAAAATATATCTGGACCATCCAAAATACGTTTGGACGGCCGAGATAGTACTCAGCACCATGTGGCCGTGTTCACCCAGCACTGAAAAGCTTCTCCATTGGTAGGGACCTAGGGTTCTACTATAATTGTATTCCTTCATCCCGCGGAGAGAGAGAGATGATGGAACAGCAGAAAGGGGAAGGGGAGAAACCATCACCATCACCATCGAGGAAAAGAGCAAAGACGGAAGAAGAATCGAAACAAGCAGTCCCGGCGGCTGCAGAAGCAAAATCCGTCTACTTGTTCACTTGTCACTTGTATGGCCCTAATGCTCATGTTCTGTACGTTGTCGATACTCCTCCTCTTCCTGATCCCTCCACCTTCCTAGCGGATGATTCCCAGATGGAAATTACCCCGCAAGAACCTGTAGAACGACCACTAGATCCCCTTGTCGAATTCCCTCGCGCAGAATACCCTATGGAGATGTGTGCCGTTGAGTTTGATTCCAAGCTATACATTCTCGGGGGAGAATTTGATCCTCCGGATTTGGGAGGACCGCCTCAGTTTCACGACGACGACTTCTGCCCATTCCCCAGAGATGTCCACATATTCGATCCCACTTGTTCCTCCTTGAAGGTAGGTCCTAAAATGAACACTGGAAAGTTCAAACCTTCGGCATTTGTGGTTGATTCTATGATTTATGTGGTCTCCGGCTGCTTAGCTGGATCATACGAGGATTCGCTAGTCCGGTTTGAGGTTTTGAAACCTGACGACGATGGTACTGGTGGAGCATGGACTCGATTGGAGGATCCTCCCTTCAAACGCACCGTGTTTACGGGCCACGTTGTTATCAACAGACAGGTCTTTTTCTCCACTCTCAATGACGAGTTCTTGTGTTTTGATCTTGACTCCTCTAAATGGTGGCGCAAAATCTGGGGAGAAGGACATTCCCCTTGCTGGACCAAATTACTGTCGGAAGAAGAAAATCGCTTCTGGGATGGATCCTGGAGAGGTAGTATTCGTCCTCCTTTCCATGGCCGTCCCAAGCTTACGGAGGACGGCACCTTGTACTCATGTTATCAGGACTTTAGTGTCGCCTCATTTGGTCAACTTGTTGCTAATAATGATAACAGCTGGAGAAGAAGGAGACAAGTAGAAGAAGAACAAGAAGAGAAAATGTTCGACATAAAGAACTTGTTGTCACCTGGTGTGATTCAGATCCACCGCGAATTAGTGTATGGCACGGTTTCTCTCGCGCACATGGGGGAGAGACTCTTTTGTCACGTGTTGTTTGGTAACCCAATGAAGACCACCACTCCTCGGAATCCATACGTCCAAGATCCTACAAGATGTTATGCTAATATCACCATGTTTGAGGCCTCGGAAGACACCTACTACTCTGAGGACAAGGGTTGTACTTTTTTCAGTGGTAAACTTCTGCAATCAGCTCTTTTCGTCATTACCACTGAGGGCCACACCTCTCTATCTGATGCCTTCATTCTCCCTTCGTGAGTCTCTCTTCTATTCCTCATTGTTTACATGCTTTCTTTTGTTCTCGTCTTTATTTTTATGTTTACTTCTGTTTTGGTGAATGTTTCTATGCCTAAACTCAATTTAGCTATAAGAGATGCAAGCTGTGCATTGCATTTTTAGAAGTGTGTGTGTGTATATATATATATATATTGAGAATTATATCAGACTCTGTATAAGGCCGAATAAGAATATTGCAAAAGAAGACGTGTTACACCAAAGTAACCTTACCCTCCTAGATCTCTAACTATACAAAATGGACAAAAAAATGGGTCTCCAATCCTTCCACAGATTACTCAATTCCTCGAAAAGATGTTGTATTGTGCTCTGACCAAACGAGCCACATTAAGCAGGTTGTTGGTAGGTGCCAACAGCCGGGCGTTTCTCTGATTTTGAACAAGGTCTACTCATGTTAAAACGAGGCCAGGACCAAAAGGCATAGGAGGACATGGATGAGATAGCCCAACTTCCTAGGCTCAACCTCTCCAGCTAGTCTCTTTTATTTTTGCGATAATGGAAAACTTTTTGTTTTTAATCTTCCCTTGTCTGCCGGTCTACTTTTGGTAAGCCTTTTTTTTCAGTTGTACCTTCGAGTGACTTGACTTGACAGCATCTAGAACTCTAGCCATCTGAAAACATTTAACTTGTTGAAGACCTCTTTTCCTCTCGTATCTTCTTTTAGCATCTCCAACTCACTAGATCTTAGTTATGACCTCTTTTCCACCCTCAAACATGTTTATCAAGTGGCCACAAAATCTTGCAAACCTTAGGCCTGGAACTACAATCGAAGTGGTGCTGAGCTAAAAAAAAACTACAATCGAAGTGGTGTCCTCCCCTTTCAATGCATCCACTATCAAGCCAAACAGATGCATGATTCGAAGTTTATGCATGATTGAAGGCTGAGAAACACTTGTGGAGCTGCCACCCTTCGAGTTACTTGGAAGTTGAAACCAAACAATCTCGAGTAAATTTTAACCTCCCCTGAGGTTTTTGAAATGACACTACCCTCCTATGAAAGCTCGATCTAGCACATCTTCGGTACACTAAAACAAACTTGAAATTGAGGAAAGTGAAAACATTGGACTCTGCAGCTAGGTTTTCCACAACCCTACCATCATAATCACCATTATATCCGACACGTTGCAATTAGTGGCGACTCTGGAAAGTTATGATGATGGGGCCATTCACAAACATAAAGATAACATCACCTAAGAAATTGACTTTTAACTAGTAAACAAGAAAATTAATTTTAACATTTCCGTATTCTATGAAAATATATTTTTTATTCATAAAAGATAATTTTTTGTTACTGATAAATTTTATATCACATGCTCAATTAGTTTTTTTTCTGTATTAATGTTCTCCTTTGTTCGGAAAGTATGTAAACGGATAAAATTTTACCATCACACACAACTAGCCATTGAGGTCATTGAATATCAAGAAGGAATATTTTCCGCGAGACAGGTAATGGAAGTAAATTATGCACTGCTTCTTGCCTAGGCTGGGGTCAGCATTCTTTTTTATGATTCAAATGCGGGCCCACGTAGCACATGGTTGCATTGGATGACAGTAAGAGGGAAGATTGTCGTGGGGTCAGATGACCCGACGACTTTCTGTGTAGCGTTGCCCCTGATTGCAATCGGCATGTAAATGACACCATTGTGTGGTTCACGACTTTCTGTGTAGCGTCGCCCCTGTGGGAAGTCGGTCTGTGTCTTCTTGAAGAGGAACTAACGTGTGGTTCCTAGTGAATTTTTTAATCTTTTTTGTATATTGTTTCAATATATAATTAAATCGAGTTTTTTGAGTTTGCCTGCGTGTTGTCTCTCCGGTTCGAACATCTATTTCTCGTTGATCTTGATCACCAAATCAACACCAATAAATTATGTAAGAATACACACTAACATATGCCATAAGAGGGGTGAAACAACTAAGGGAAAAAAATTACCTTGTCATGGCATTGTCGATTTGTGTAGCTGCTTTTAGAACAAAGAAGGGAATCAAATATTATCAATGAAATCGTGTTAAAGCTAATATTTGTTTGACTTCTGAGTTGTTTCATGCCATAAATAAACTCAAACACTTGAGAAATTCATTGGATAGATAGATTCACATCTCTTACCACTGACACAATCCTCTGTTCTTGGAGCAGAAGCAATTTGCTTAGCTTTACACCTATCCCAATGTATCATTTCTAATACAAAAATGGACAAACAAAATATGACGAAGGAAGTACTTTTGTAGAAAGAAAAAAACAAACTTCCCAATTGAACAATAAAAAGTGGAGCAGCTACTTATAACGTGCGCCACAGAATACCTCCTTTCTTTTCAGATACTAGTGTAATGCGCGTGCTTCGCACGCCTCCGCGTGCTCGTTGGATTAATTGCTCGGGGGAAAGTGTTCATACGAGGTTGGATAAATGTTGGACATGATTTCGAAGAGAATTCGTTCAATTTTTGAATTCTGCACGTTTTTTCTTCTTAAATTTACTGCCTAGGTGGAAGATGTTCGAGTTGCGAATGATGAAGTCTCAAATAGCAAAATATTCTAGTAGCCACACGTACACATTTTGCAGATGCCATTTCATTGCTGGTTTTGCTAGTTCATTACACAAGTTTAGTTTTGGTGTATGTGCATATGCCATTTCCTTGTTGTTGCTTGTGTTTCTGCCCAAAATCCAGGGTAGCCTAAATCTTTCATTCATTTCATAGGGATAGAGCTTTGCTTTCGGTTGGCATTGATCCTACTGCCATAAATCCAAATGTACTTGCTGTGTAGGTGTTTCAGGAAATGATTGACACTCGCCCAAACTGTTTGGCTCACTCTTGCGTTATATGCCGTACGAATATGAAACTCCCAATTGAAGGTCTTTAATTTTTTAAAGCAATCCGTTTCAACATTCCATGTACCTGAAATGCAGCAAAATGCTGGAAAGTGCCTCAGGTCTGCGATTTTCCATGAATTTCACGCATCAATAACATGGACTCATCAATGAGATGTTTAGTTTCATACACAAGGAAATTACACAATTCATGCATAGTTGTTGGTGTTAGTGACCTTAACTGAGTGAGGGGATTTGTAACGCCCCCAAAATTAGGGTACGTTAAGAAGCATTTATTACATAATAAAGAGAGTTTATTACATTATAAATACTTCAAAAAGGTACAATTATTCAACAAGGAAAGGAAACTAAGGCTTCCTAACTACAGCTCCTCTTGCTTCTTCATCCAAGCCAGCTCCTCAGCTCCGGACGCCTCCAAGTGAACTGTCCATCTTGATCATCTACAAGGTCTGACACATTATACCGGCGTCGCCACCAATATAATATGCCAGGGTCACCACAAGGCAACACCGTGAGCTACGAAAGCTCAATAGAGTAACCCTACCCACTAACCCTTAACTTATAACAATACAACAGACAGTAGCAATGATACATCCACAATCTAACTACCGTTGGTGTCCAAGATTCTCCGAGTTTCTCCTACGCGACTCATCGTAGACCGTGTCATTCATTTCTATTTACAAAACATCTTTCAAAAACATTTGCATTGGCTCCGTACCGCGGATAACCAAGCCTTTCAAAAATCTTTAGCATTGGCTCCGTACCGCGGATAACCAAGCCATACACACCCAACCTCGGTTCCGCCGTTCCGGGTTCCCAAGTATCCTCACAATGGTTCCGCCGCACCGGGTTCCCATTGGCACACAATTGCATTGGCTCCTCTCCGCGGATAACCAAGCTATACCTCACCATGGTTCCGCCGGTCCGGGATCCCATGGGAACACACACAACCTCACAATGGTTCCGCTGCTCCGGTTTCCCATTGGAACACACACACACCTCACACAATGGGCAAGTCCGGCCACATTGCGGTTTTCAAAACATTTCAACCTTTTTCAACACACCCTAGGTGTCATGTTTCTACTTTCTCGATTCTCGTGTCTCGTTTACATGCAAGACTCCGTGGTAGGACATATCACATACGTAAACAACAAATCATTCATCGTAATCCAACAAGATCATCCAACTCTATTCTATACCACAAGTAACTCAAACAACTCACATAAGCATGCTAATAATCATTTTCAAGATCAAAATACAAATACTTGAAATGGAAAGTAAATAAATATAACTCACTTTAAAAGGGAAGAATACGAGATCTTACATATACATAGGAATAGGGCAAGAGTATCCTACCTTGATCCGAAACTAGTCGGGGCCGAATAAGCTAGGTGGAAAATTCCCCCGAATCTGGACCGAACTTCGGACGGCAGTAACTCGGTCAATCTTTGGCCGAATAGAGTCGTTCTTGGGTTGAGAACGAAGCTCTCGAAACCCTCTACAACTCTCGAGAAGGAAGTTAATCCTAGAAATGAACCTGGGTTGGAGAAAAATGGGGATAAATAAAGTGACAGTAAGCTGTCCAGAAAAGGAAATTCAGAATTTTCACTGAACTTCGGACGACAATATCTGGGTCATTTCTTAACCGATTGGGGTGATTCTTGAGCCTAACTTCAAGGTTTCGAAGCGCTCTACAACTTTCCAGAAGGAAGTTGATCCTAAAAACTACTCTAGACAGGAGAAAACAGAGGATTTTTGGACGGGCAGTAGGCTGCCCAGAAAACAGAAAATGGTTTCTAGAGAGAAGGAAGAGCTATTGCTTGAGGTGTGCTTTGAAAGGCTTAGAATGGCCTCCTATTTATAGGCAAGGCTTGGCTCCCTCTCCTCTTCTCATTTTGACACTTGCATGGCTAGGATTAATCCTTGGTGGCCAAGAAAGATGGATGGCTAGGATTGATCCTTGGTGGGCAAGAAAGATGGATGGCTAGGATTGATCCTTGGTACAAAGGAAGGTTAGTCTAGGCTAGGAAGATATATACACCAAGATCATGGAAGATCATGGAGGTACAATCCTATCTTCTTCCTCCCTCTTTCCTTTCTCTCTCTCCCTCTCTCTCCCTTTCGGCTCTCTCTCCTCTCTCTCTCTCTCTCTCCGGCCTCTCTCTCCTCTCCCTCTCTCTCTCTCTCTCTCAAGTACATATATATATATATATATATATATACATGCAAGAATACAAATAAAATATAGTACTTTTGGTACTTTGAGATCAAAAGATTTAAGGGCAAGATTTACCCATTAAACTAATCAATAAAAAATCACCAAGTACTAGATTAATATACACACATATGTACTTATGTATCACAACCCTAACAAATCATAAATAAGGGTATTTTGGGAAATCTTGGGATTTTAATTTTCCCCAATACTTTAATGCACAAAATCACATGGAAAATCCAAGACTTGATTGTTTAATAAAATCCTTGTACTTTGTGAAAGACTAACCCTTTTATCCATTGGGCAATAAATCCCCTAACTTCTATTGTCCAATGGACAATAGTGACTTGGCAACTTTTATTTTAAAATAATGGGTACTTTGGCACATGGGTTAAAAAGAAAATATTAAATTAATCTACCCATGTACTATGTTGAAGAGTAAACCTATTACCCAAAGGATAATAACCACCCTAACTCTTATTATCCAATGGATAATAGTTTCTAGGGAGATTAAACATTAAAGTAATCCAAAAAGGTACTTTAAAGTAATCAAAAAGTTACTTTTTACTATTCATAGCACTTTAATAAAGTAAACATTTAATATAAACAAATGGGGTTTCTATTATCCAATGGATAATAGTCTCCCTAACCATTATTGTCCAATGGACAAAGAATATATCCAAAATAATTAAAAGAAAAAGAATATCCAAATTCTTAGTCTAGGGTTCAAAAGGTTCAAAGGGTCCATGAGGGGCAAAACGGTCATTTTGCGGTTAGGGAAAAGTAACTAGGTAACTTCCTAGCTTAGTTTATCCAATCGAATGGTTAAAAACTAGTTAGGTTTACTAAGCGGACCAAAGCGTCAAGAAATAATTTTTCAAGGGGCAAAAACGTAATTATGACAAACTTTGGAAATTAAAAGGTAAATCCAAGTAATAACAATAAAATTCAAATATTTAACGAAATTTTTAACGACCGAAAATCAGGGTCGTTACAGGATTTGTGATCACAGATTTTCTAAAAATCTCCCTCTCTAATTGGATATGCTTCCACCAGAAGTCAAATGTCAGATAATGCTATTCTCAAGGCATCCAAATACTTCTTATGTTCACATAATTGGAAGCAGAATAACCTATCTTTAATTCAATCCCATCCTTTTGATGTGGTAAACTGTTGAACATGGTGGAGGGCTAATGCAAAATTTTTGGTGCTCGTCGTCTATGGAGTAGATTTTGATATTGTATTTCCCCCTTTTATCCATAATGCCATCTTTGTTTTAGAAAGGTCAACCTTGAATCAACTTCAACCAAATAGGACAATCATGGCTAGCCACCAGCAATTTACTTGTATAGTCTCATGCTAGATATGTTAAAACTTTGATCAGATACTAATACTAATTAAGGTGGTAATTCATTTAAGCGACACCATAGAAAATAATAAATTATAATAAGAAACTTTCTATTAGATATTCAGATACATAACCCAATCAAGCTACTGTTGCATGTGCTAGAGTTTTACAAAACAATCAAGGAAAGAGGTAACAGTATCTGACATGAAAACAAAATCACCTCTCCTGTTCTCGTGAATAATTAAGGCCCAAAAAGAGAAGGGTGTGCATGTTTACCTTGAGAATCACGCATAGATGAACCATTCGACTCCCAACGCTTTCCTTCATGACATGAAGGAACTTTCTCACAACTGAAATCAAAATAGAACCCAAGCAAATCAGTTGAAAATGTTGCTAACATTCAAAACTAAATAATCACATCTAGTCAATTGCAGCGATCTAATTCTCATCATATACGATCGATGCAACAAGGAGAATCGAAACTATGTCTTGGACCTTATTGAGATCAAATTCTCATATACGATGCAACAAGGAGAATTGAAACTATGTCTTGGACTTTATTGAGATCAGCAAAATGAATGTGGAGCTAAATCAATTCAAGTGACTTAAAAACCGCAAAATCGAACAAATCGAAATCAAGCGAAACTGCAAGTAAACCAATAACTTACCTCTTATGACACGTTCGCTTTCGTTGTAGCTGTAATCAAGACATGAATGAGGTGAACCAATAACAAATCTGCCAACTCTTTTGAAGACGCCCACAGCCGTAAGAACAGTGTTGTGATGATGAGCTAAAACAGTTAAACGACTTAATAAGTACCAAATTTCTGTGGAAGCAGAAGTACCAATGTAGCGAGTAAAAGCCGGAGAAAGTACCATGAATTTAGCAAACGAAGTATAGATTTGCGGAGTAAAAGCTAGAAGACCGACCATCGTCAATCTCGCATCTATCGCTCTCTACCAGTTACAGCTAAAACGTGAGAATACCCAAACTAATCAAACAACATGCACCACCTGCAAGGGCAAAAAGTAAAGCAGCAGTTTAGAGGGTGATAATGTCTTTTCACAACCGGCCTTGGCTAATCCAGAAAAATGAAGGGCGATAAGGTAATTTCACACAATGCCATGACAACCTAGGTTCTTTTATTACAAGTTTATTAATTACTAATCAATTACAGCTTTTTTATGATTTGCTATTAGTTCTTTTGTGGTATTATATATTACCTTTTTCAACATATACAAATAGCAACAAAATAAACGTAACAGTAACATTGGGTCCTTGCCATTAAATCGATTTCAGAGTTCTTAGAAGAGAGTTTAGAGGTTCAGGGGGAATCCAAACGGAAGAGGGGACAAAGATGAACATGGGTTGCAGTTGATTTGGATGGGTAGTTTTTAATCTCTCCTTTTACAATTGTGACCATTGCAGTTAATGTATATAAAACCATTAAAAATGCAATAACTGATTTTTGGGGGGGACAATTTTGGTAGTTAGAATAGATGACCTTCCCTTAAACATGTTGTATAGTTCTCCACTAGCATGAGACTGTTATTTTTCAAATTCTCCACTGGAATGTTTTGTTCCCAAATTTTATACAGTGAATCACTCTGTACGACATTATTTTTTTAATCAACAGGCTCTTCTTCTTCTTCTTCTTCTTCTTCTTCTTCTTATGAAGTTTCTTATTTGAAGTTCAAGGCCACCTCTTTCTATCTAGAGAAAATGACGGATCAGGACGTGTTTTGATAATTAATATCCGCCAATAACAAACTAAGAATATCTGTTAATACTGAAAATGTATTTGACGGGTATTAATTATCAAAACATATCATTGGCCGTCATTTTCCCTTCTCCCTTCTATCTATGATTTCTGCATTGAAATTCTGCATGTTCATTTGCGAATGTGTGTCGATATTTAGAGAGAGACTTTAACTTGCTGGCAGCAGTGCTGGGAGGAAAACCCTGAAATGTGTGTGTCATATGGTGGTATGTAGGAGGGAATTGAACCAGTTCTATCTGCATTAGGGATTAATTGCGATGCATGTAAAGGGCCGAGACACTGTTGACCGTCGAGAGAGAGAGAAAGAGACAGGTGTCCCCAGGAATGTGGGCTCTTTATTTACTCCCCACAATAAAAGAAACGTGTCCAGTGTCCTATGACTACACGGATCAAGCCATCTGTAAATCACCAATGACAGAAGACAGTGATCTCTCAACGCCAAAGAGAAATGCTAGGGTACAGCAGCCCAAGTACAACAGCTGCATACAGATCTGTTTTGCGCCCGTGTCAAGTCCTACAAAAATGATTGAAACTGCTCATTTTATTTAAAATGTATTTTTTAAGGTCTCGGTAAAAAATCATCTTAATCCGATCTCGATAAGGGCGTTTACGAATCATAAAACTTTGTTTTAAAATTTGGCCTGAAATTCTGAAACAAAGTTGTATGATTTGTAAATGCCCTTACCGATATCTAATTAAGATGATTTTTTTCAGGAATCTTAAACAATACATTTTAAACAAAATGAACAGCTCCAATAATCTTTGTAGAATTTGAGACGGACGTAAAACGAATTTGTACACGGCTATTGTACTTGGGCTGTTGTACCCCTCAAAGAGAAAAGCTAATGTTGACCCATGTCGTGTTCACCCACGTGGCGGCTCACTCAATTGTGGCCCCATCATGTGTGCTTGGTTCGTTTTGGGTTTCCAAATTTCTTGGGCACAATTTTTAATAATTTTTTTTTATATATTTCTCTCCTCTTAGTGCTCTAAAAAAATCTTTCTTAAAATTCAAACTGAACAACGCCCGTATTTGTTATTTTAGTCACAAGTGTTGCAAGTTTTATTTCTTTCCATGGCACAACCGGGTAGAGAAGTAACCAAGACAAAAAAAAAAAAAAAAACGAATTTATCAAAGATTCATAAAAATAAAAAAAAATCAACTGAAAAACGGTGACAATAATGTCCAAAAAAAATTGTTCAAAAAATAAGTCCAAATTAATTTTGTGAATAATTGTGATCTACTTCTACGCTTGCGCAATTCTACTGTGCTCTACTCCATTAGACAGCATGCGTGACTTTTCATGGATGTCAGCAGTAGCTTATCGTATCAAGTTGGAGGGAGGGAGGGAGATGTATGCTACGTGTCTCATGTAATAATTATGTTCGGTGGGAGTACAGAACTATTACTACAATTTTGGTACATAAAAGGGGGCAGGTGTGGCAGCTGTCACTTTATCAAAGACTATTTATCCGTCACACACGTCATTATTTACAGGAGACTTCAGGCGAGGTTTCATTATCTATGAGTGGTGTTAAAAATATTCGCTCCGCTTAGTTCATCATTTTGAGAGTAATTTTTACTCTTAGCATAATTTTCAATAAATTTTCCTCTATATCTCTCTCCATTTATTATCACTCAACTCTCAAAAATAATTTTCTAAAATCTCAACTAAACAAAGTGAGGCCCCGCTCCAGAAACCTTTTTAAAAAATAAGCAGATCTTCCAAATAAGATCCATATTGCATATTTTTAAATTTTAATAAGTCCATAATTTTTGTGTTTAAAATCATCTTCTTAAAAAATAAGAACTTATTTTTTGTTTCGGAATGGAACCTGATTGTCTTTAGCCCCAATAAGAGATTATACGGACAGGAACCTGGGCCTTTTGCACCCAACCCGGCCAGTTCCCAGACTAAACCAACCGCTCGTTGGTTTTCTTTTTCTCTCACACGATAAGGTGTTAGCATGTTAATTAAAGAGACAACCTCACCCTTCGATTCAAACCGAGGGCAAAGACCTCTGAGCGAAATTAAGATTTAAGCCTAAGGTCTCTCCTCATTGGTTACTATTACGCTTTTAGTATGTAGAGAGAGAGAGAGAGAGAGAGAGATAGATGAGGGACGAGGTGAAGGAAGTTTTGCAGGAGAACATGAAGAACAAAGAAGATGGTGAATCCGAGGTATTTGGTGAACTAGTTGAGGTTGTCTCGACTAAGTCCACAAGTTTGTCCCTCTTGACTTCAAAAGATCGTGATTTTCTGCTATCTCCAACTGGAACTCAGGTTCTCTCTCTCTCTCTCTCTCATGACCTGCAGCATGCATGTCGGGACTGGGTCTGCCGTGCACCCTAAAACGGAGCCCATCTAGAGCCTTATTAGTTTCATTCAAATCGTTGATTTTGTTTGACTTCTTAAATTTGTTGCCCAAACAAAAAATAGTCGTACATGGATCATTCATGAACGAACAAATTTTCGTTGAACTTTTTTTAATCGATGTTCTCATCTTTTTATTTTTATTTTTTTATCTATCTCTCTCCCACTTATTTCTCAAAATAAAATCTCGTTTAAAGCCTTTATCAAACAATCTCGATCGGGGCATGTCCAATTTTTGTTGAAGTTTGATTATCTTTCCCCTTCTTATTGCTAAGCTTACAGTGAAGTAATCTTTCGAATATCTTGAAGCACATGCACATCCCTATGGGATAACCTTGTTACTGTATAATATTCTTCTCTTCTCATCACCTTCTTCCCTCTTCCTTTCTTTCCCCAACTCCGAGATCATTTCCGACGTCCATTTGCATCTAAATTAATATTCATTTGAAACAAGATTAATTGGAAATTAAAATCGTGTACGCTTTTATATATTTTCGATGTCGTCCGAAGGCTTGGGTCTATTTACCTGTCTGTAAAAGTGAATTTTGTTTTTTGACATGAATTACTTGGAAAACGAATTAATTAAATCATATTGATTCGTACGTACATGCTTCTTACAATATAATTAAAACAAGTCAATAATGGAACCAGATCCCTCATGCCTCTTTAGCAACCAAATGGAATCTCCTCAACATTTTGAATTGTGTAACGTGCAAGCTAGAGTCCTCTTTCGAAGTCCGAGAGAATTGGTCCGGTGATCTAGGCCTCATGAGATTTAAGGGTACATATGTTCTCATCTAAGGTTTCAATTCGATTCTTTTTGTCCCTAATTCTTAGGGCTACTTTATATACATCACGCTTAAGTATATGAAAAGGCACGTGACTATAGAAATTAATTTAAGGTGCGAGTAAGTTAATTCGAAATATGTTGCATTTAAAAAAATGAAAGAAAAGAAAGAGTCATTTTCCCATTTGCTGTCACTCTGTCTTGAGTTACACGTTGTTGTGGTCACTCTGTCTTGAGTTGACGTGGGGATCAACAAATAATTATCCATCGAACCACCAAAGTGACATGTGTCCATCACTTTAATTCCCCTATTCATTAATCCTTTGACCTCATGTTAGAGAGTGTTTCACTTTTTAGGAAAAAGAATTTTTAAAAAAAATAAGATAATTTTAAGTTTAAAAATTATGTATTTATGTAAATAATTTTTTTACCAATATAAATCTTATTTGATAGATCTCATTAAGATCTTTTAAATGGTGCAATAAAAATTAAAAAAATATTTTTTATTTTCATTATATTTGAATTTAAAATTATTTTTGTTTTCTAAAAAAATTCTTTTTTAGAAAGTGGAACACCACCTTACTGCTAAAACTAGCAAAACGAGCAAAATTCACAGCTGTATGCATACATGTGATCATTTGGTAAACTGCAGCTAGCATTGTTTTTCAAAGGGAATAACAAATAAATTTTGCGATATATATTGCTCTGCTCATCATCATAATTTTGACATGATTATTGGAGTGCTAGACTTAAGTAGAACCCACAAACGACTCGAAAGAGGTAATTCAGTTCTCCATTAGCTGACGGTAGAATTAAATTTTCAACAACGAATCGGGTACCAAGCTATTGAGATAGATATTAATTATATATATAATAACGAATTAACAGATCGACTAGGGAGGGTTTTGATCATTTTTCAAACTTAGAAGGTGTTTCTACTAATGAATAAGTTTAGAGAATAAATTTGTAGCAATCAAGTTAAGTGTTTTCGGTAGTGAATATATTATTGAGAAATATTACAAGTTGTTTCGGTAGGAATAAGTTGTATATGAATTTGTGAGTAGAGTTACATAGCAATTTTTTTTTTTGTCGACTATTTTTTTATTAGTATGAACGAGAAGGTAAAATACTGAAATTTGTTAATTAATATGAACGAAATAAAAAGGTCAAAGTTTTTCCCTTTTTTGGCTGGTGGAAACATGGCCTAAATAGTGGGCAGGTGTCTCTTTTGTGTTTGTGTACGTGGCTTTAGGATCGGCTTCATCACATGCGTCTCTTGCTTCCTTTTTACTTTTGTTGGGAGACACTTCCTATTGTGGGCCTAGTTTCAATGACAATTCACAAGATTTTTTCCACTAGTAATTGAAAAGCAAAAAGATGTTTGGAAAATTTGGTTTATTGAGTGAATATTTACTTTTTACTTTTTAAGATAGGTCATTCTTTCATAATGCATCAGTTTTAATTTTAAAAAAAGTATTTAATTATTTGAATAGTGGAACGGGACCTTTATAACATGTATGTATTGATGAACACGAACGCTAATACTCAATAATTAATAACATCTACTTTTAGAGTACAAACTTATTCGAAAAGTCTGTTTACAAATACCTTTAAACACAGATTTTTACACATTTTCTTGTGGGGTCCATCTAGAGTTCCACAAAGATGATCCAAACCACATATTTTTCTTGAAATGATTTTTTAAACGACTGAAAATAATTAGCTCAATTCAATACCGGTAACCATTTATTTTGTTATTGTTTGGAACCCTTTAGGTCAAATTTCAAGCTACGACTTAAAATAGTTTTTCTTTTCATTTTTGCCTTATTCATGGCAGGTTAAAGTTGCGGACCTCGAAGGCAAAGTCATAGGCCTCTACTTCTCGGCCAACTGGTATCTGCCATGTCGAAACTTCAACGAAATTTTGGTCAATGCATATGACCAAATCAAAACCAGTACTGGGTCCCAATTTGAGGTTGTTTTTGTTTCCTCCGATGAAGACTTAAACGCCTTCAACAACTACCACTCGTTGATGCCATGGCTAGCCATTCCATTTTCAGACTTGGAATCAAAGAAATCGTTGAACCGAAGGTTCGATGTTGAGGGAATCCCGTGCTTAATTATCCTGCAGCCAAACAAGACTAAAGACGGGGCCGTATTCCGTGATGGAGTGGATGTTATCTACCGTTATGGGGTGAGCGCATTTCCGTTTACTGAAGAGAGGTTGCAGGAATTGAAGAGGGAGGAAAAGGAGAGATATGAAAGCCAGACTTTGGTTAATTTACTGACTAACCGTGACAGGGACTTCCTCTTGGGGCATCCAACCCTTAAACAGGTCAGTCCTTTAGTATCTTCTAAAGGCTAAAGCAAACGTTTGATTTGAGGATAAAGGGAAGAATATAGGGTAGGTCCGGCCTATTTCACGCGTGGTGTGTACTCTCTCAATAAGACGCACATCGATCGCCACTTCACGTCTTATTTATTAATTTCAAAGCAAAATAGTTTTTCAAGTGTCTTTTTTTTTTTTTACCCGATAAACATACAGTCACATAGTTAGTCGGACCCGGCCTGCTAGATAACTTTTCGAGAATAATATTCGAGATTGAACTGAAAAAGTGCACAAGTGAACGACAAAAATTTTTGAGGACACAAAATTTTCAAGGATAGCTAATCTTGAACGATTGCTGTGTAGTTTAGAATAATTCACTTGTGCAGGTGCCTGTTAATTCGTTAACCGGGAAAACAGTCGGACTCTATTTCACAGCCCAATGGTGCCTTCCAGGAGTCAAATTCACTCTAAAGCTGATCTCCATCTACCACAAAATAAAGGAGTTATTGCTGGCTGAAAACAAAGACGACGACTTCGAAATAGTACTAGTGTCGAGTGACCGCGACCAAACAGAGTTCGACTCCCATTTCAATACCATGCCCTGGCTTGCCTTGCCTTTCGGAGAGCCAGCTGCTAAAACCCTCACCAAGTACTTCGATATCCAAGGAATACCGAGTTTGGTTATCCTTGACCCAGATGGCAAGACCGTTACCAAACAGGGTAGGAACCTGATAAACTTATACCAAGAAAATGCGTACCCTTTTACCGAGGCCAGAGTGGAGTTACTGGAGAAGCTAATGGATGATGAGGCTAAGAACCTCCCGCCTGTGGAGAGACACGCGGGCCACCGCCACGATGTCACGTTGGTGTCTGAAGGCAGCGGAGGCGGACCTTTTATATGTTGTGACTGCGACGAGCAGGGTTCGGGCTGGGCTTATCAGTGTATCGAATGCGGGTACGAGGTCCACCCCAAGTGCTTGAGGGCTGTGGAAAATGGCCCGATCACCGATGCTTGATGGGCCTCCGACTGCTTGTTAGTGTATACTAGTTCGCTAATTTTACCCGGTGATGTATTTGAAATAGTTAACTTGTTTCTATGAGAGAAATATGTAAATTAGAACTATTGCAGGAAAGGCTTTGCTATCTATTTGTAATGATATGGTGAATTCTATGCATAATTTCTCGGTTTTCTTCGTGGGGCGGAATTCCTCAATCAAAGAAAGGAAAGCCACAAAAGAACCATCTGGAGAAAGGGCGACTTCTTAAATTCTACTTCCATTAAGAAAGAGTTCTTTCATAGGTCACCCGGTGAAAACTCGCGTTTTTGGCAGTAGGTGTGAATGCGATGTGCGCGGGCGTGCCAAGACTTGTAGCGCCTAACTTGTTATGAAGATTCCCGTGAATCTTGACTTCTATCTTGTAAGCGATTGCGTACGACCCAAAGGTTAAAGATCGTAAGAAGGTTCGTGGTTTGCCACACGGTTGTGGACTTAATATTTCCTAGTCATATAGGAAATGAGACGTGAAAACGTAAACTTTCTTACTCCGGAATAATAAAGTGGTACAAGAAAAGTAAAATTCAAACTACTTGAAGAAGTTAGTTCGAATGGGGTTGAATACTAAGTATTCGATAGTCTACTTTGCTGAAAGTAGGAAAGTGTGCTTCGCTGGGAAGACTTTGTTTGTAAGCGTTGAGCTTTGATTGATGTTGGACCCGTTTTCTGTCTTCAATTCTGCTATTTATAAGCAAAACAACAAGTTGATTCAGGCCTGAATCCGGATTTCTGCATTGCATCACAAGCTGCCACATGTCCCATGTTCTCTCCACTTTTCATGCATACTTGTTCATGGGCAGTTTTCAGAAGTTGATGGCAGTTATACTTGATCATGGGTAGTGGGCTTCTTATTCGTTGACACGTGTCCCATGTGTTGATGAAAATATCTTCCAACTTCCCTTCCCTTGTG
>BPLS01028650.1:128396-154088 GCA_019656275.1 Rhododendron kiyosumense | reverse complement strand
CCGCAATGCACCACATGGCCAATTGACTTAGTCAATTGGCCTTTGAATGTGGAGGAAAATAACTGCCAGAACACAACTAACTCCCTACATTCATGGGCCTTGTTCTTTCAACCAATTCGGCACCATACTACAAGCCTAAAACCGTGGGCTACATCCATGGGTCGAACCACCATTTCCCCATGGGCTAAACCATGGGCTACACTTTTAAAAGACCTCGGGCCATAATTTAATATGGGCTATGTGTCACTCAGGCCCAATGCTCGCGGGCTGCTCCTCTCAAAGACCTTGGGCCGCAATTCTTTACAAGGGTTGTGCTTCTTGGGCCCAAATGGGAAAAATACCCATGGCCCAATGATTAACCACCAGTCAAATACCCAATCTCGGCCTAAATTAATTAAAGAATTAATTTAAAATCCAATCACGACTGGCCCGATCTGTGGTGCCAAAAACGGGTATAAACATTGCCCCCCCTACGCCTTGATTCTGTTAAGATTAAGGCGTTTGGAAGAACACAGTTTTTGGCATCCAAGCAGATCTTGATACACTAAGAATTATATCAGGCCCAAACGTGGCCTAATATTTCCCTCCTAAAAATGGCTGTAATCATTACAGATCCTCATGTGGGGTTATTATCCATAAAGGAGGTCTCCTTTCTCCCTTGGAACTCTAAAAGCTTCCAAAATGTATCTTTCCAATCCAACTTACCACTGATGTACGTGCAACCTTCATTAAGATAGAACCAAAAATTCAAAAAGTGGAGAGAAAAAAGGGAGGCGGTGCATATCCCCAAGCTTTTAAACCCTCTTCTCAAAAACCGAAGCCAGCGTCACCTCACTGAAAGCTGGTCTTTCTCTCTCTTCATCCTCCTTTCTTTCCATCTCTTGTCTCTCTCTCTCATCCAGAGCCGAAAAGAAACCTAGCCGCCATTGATAACCCACTAAGTACTGAACAATGTCGTCGTTTAGGGCCAAACAACCGGCCAAAAACCCAACCTCTTACACCGACGAGATCAAAAGAATCATCAGAGTCGAAAATATCTCCATCAACAACGAGATCCTGATCGATCGGACCTAGCCTCGTTCATCCACTGTAAAAATGGCGCTCGGTCCTGCGTTCAATGGTGATTACCCAGAATCTCTCTACCTATTCTATCCTCTTGCAGAAGAAGCCCTACTGTTTGATTGTATTGCTGCCGACTGGACCGCCTACCCCAGAGACATCCCAAATCGGCTCTGGCATCGACCGGACAAACAATACGTCCAATGGGTCAACCGAGTAGCGGCCACGAAAGAAGGGCTGTGGAAGGAGGTAGGGATTTATGAAGCCATCATGCTCAGCCGCTACCTTATCGACATGGATAAAGCCCTATTTATGGCCGCTGCGCAGTTCTGGTCTGTTCCCTCTAACGCCTTTCATTTTCGTATTGGTATGATGGGCATCACAATGCAAGATGTTTCCTTTCGCACTGGCCTCCGCCCCCATGGGGTCAAGGCCGATTGTTTCCTTTCACAAAAAACTCCATCATTCACCTATCCCGAGTCGGCCCAGTTGGCCTATTCTAACTTTTTGAAACATTTTGCCGGTGAGGAAGGAAACGAAGTCACTGAGGAAGAACACGTGGCACTCCTCATTTATTGGTTGAACAAGTGCATTTTCTGTGTATCCTCAAATAGAATCACTAAGGAGTTCACAGATATTGCCAAGGCCTTGGCTTCGGGCCAGAAATTGGCCATAGCCCCTTTAGTCCTTGCACACCTATACCGTGGCATGCAGGAGTTATTGACCAATAGCTTCGTTTTTGCCCCTGGACCACTTTGGATAGTCACACTCTGGCTTTGGTCGTACTTCCCCACACTGGCCCCAAAAATGAACAAGGATCCCACCCATGCCTGTTACGGCCGTCACTATGCAGGTCAAGAACTTCAACAGCATAGCTTTAACTCCTGCTTCGCTTACTTCTATCGTGAATTAACCACATTGGGTAAGGGCTATATGCCTTTCGAGAGAGAAACCGTACCGCTGTGGCTGAAAAACCCTACTGGAGAGCCTGGAGAGGATTTTGATGGACACAAGGCCATTTGGGCTAGTTTCCTCATTTCTAGAGACCTATTGTATGGCATGGGCATGTCCTCGGCCAACAATAGATGCGGGACAGAGTACTATAACGCTGCCCAATTCGCCCGCCAATTCGGCCTTATGCAACTCATCCCTGTCCCTCCATACAAATCTTGTAATGAGGACTTCATTGACAGAGTAATTGTACCAGAAAAGACCCTAGAAGCCATTCGGAATCAGTTTACGAAGGATGAGGCCACCTTTCAGTTAAGGTCTTACCCTGAACGTCCAGAAAAGTCTCTTCGATTTGAGAAATGGTGGACAGCTCATGTGGATAGGTATTTCGCCAAAGACCTGGATGAGACTTTAGCAAAAATAACCCCTGAAGCTATAGTGGTAAAGGACAGTGATCCTACCAAAAAGAAAACCTCTCGCACCGAAGCTCCTTCTCCATCTGCCAGCTTGAAAAGAAAAGGTACGTCGAAAGAATTCACTTTCTTTTCCCTATTTGCTACTTCTGTTCAGGCCTTTACCATATACTCCTCATGCAAACTCTATTTCAAGTGCACAAGAAGTTAGCAAGCCTGAACCAACAGAAAATCCACAGAAGAAAAGTCTCAAAAAGCTGGCTGACAAGAAGTACACCACGGTATGATCTGACCAACTCTTCTTTTCTTGTTAAACATTGTAATCTAGGCCTAAATGTTTAACATTGCAGGAAAAAACCACTGCAATTGCTGGTAGAACCCGCAGCAGCACCAAGACCGGCTCCCCTGAACAGGTTAACATTTCTGTCAAGGTATCTCTGTATTATATCAAGGCCTGAACATAATTTCATTAAGGCCTGAATACTCATACTTGTATCTTTCCCAACTCCTAGGCCGAATCAAAAGAGACTGCTCACCAAGCTGAATCAACTCCGAAGAAAGACACAAAAAAGATGAAAACCAGGACAGTCGTGTCCAAAAAATCACAAGCAGATGAAGTTCCAAAGGCAGAACTGAAGAAGAGTGTCTCCATTGCCTCCAGCGACTCTTCCCCTGCTTCATTAGAGGTAACACGCCATCCCTTAGTTCTGACCTTCTCAATTCTTTGTAAGGCCTTTTTATAAACTTGTCGCCCATCCAGGCTACCTCCGAAGGTCCTCCAATCAACCCTGAATATGAGGCGTCATCTCAAACCCCTGAGAAGTCCAAGGTTTCTCCAATCAACCATGACCCAACACCCGTCCAAAAAGAAGAAATTGTTGAGGAGGCTGCTGACGAGGACATGGAGGACTTCTTCAAAACAGCTGCTAGCCTTGTTCAAGTATCCCTCTCGGGTATTTCTGGAGATGGGTCAAGTTCTACCCAGGTGCCCCCAACCACCGAAGAGATTGCTGAGGCCAAAGAAACCTTTAAGGCCTTGATCAAGATGGATATCAAGATGGCCCTTCATCCGGATAGAGTTTCCTCCTTCAAGAAAGCTCTCAGCATTTTGGCCCGAGCTCAGGTCTTCAGTGAAGCTGCCGAATCAGTCCTGCAAAACTTTCACAAAGACTTCCCAGATTTGCAAAAGTCATATGACGGAGCAACCCTTGAACTCTCCAAGGTCGAATCGAGCCTGACCGAGATCAGGGACCTACGTCAGGAAATGGATGGGTGCGTAAGCGGCTATGGATCCCTGAAGGCCCAGATTAGTACCATTGAGGAGCAGAAAACCACCCTTGCCAAGAACATTCAGGACTGGGAGGATCAAATCCAGGATCTGAAGAACAAGCAAGAGAATGCTGAAAAGAGCCTGGTGCTACTGGTGACTCAGCAATCAAACCTGGAAACACAACAGAAGGAGCTATTCGCTACTTCCAAAGCTGTCAAGATCAAGCTTCAACCCTTGGTTTCCAACCAACCAGGCCTTCAAACTTCTAAAGAAAGGTTAGAGGCCCAACTCAACGGCCTTGCTAACTCCTGGGATAACCTTCGATCAAGCCTTCTGGATGAACTATAAGCCATTTTTGGCTTTGTAATAAAGTAGAACTTTTAACTTTAGCCCTGAACTCTAGTCCGTAGGGCTCTTTGGTGTTTGCATGGCCTGAACCTTAGGCCTTTTTGACTGTTAACATTTTGGTGGCCTGAACAGATTCAGGCCTTAATGGTGGCCTAAACAGATTCAGGCCTTTATCTATCTCCTATGGCTTTGATGGCAGTGCTTCTTTAAAATCTCTCATTTCCCACATCGTAGGATAATGATGTTTTAAAAACTTTCCGTTGATAGTATGTTTATGCATTCCTCCATCCAAATCCATTAAAAGATAAACATTACCTTCGAACACCTTGCAAATTTGATAAGGCCCTTCCCATGTTGGAGACCACTTCCCATATTTTGAGGTCTGAGTGCCCAAGGGAAGAACGACTTCCCATACCAAATCTCCTTCTGTGAAGCTTTTCCTTCTCACTCTTCTATTATAAGCTTTGGCCACTTGGCGCTTCTGGACCAACATATGATCCAAAGCAGCTAACCTCACCTCATCAAGGTCTTCCATTTCCATTAGCATGGCTTGGCTATAATCAGCGTGATTCAAGCCATTTTGGTATGCTATCCTGGCCGATCTAACCGTTACCTCCATAGGAAGTACGGGGTCATGGCCATAAACCAACATGTAAGGAGTAACATTCGTGGCCTCCTTCTTTGAAGTCCTATAAGCCCACAATGCATCAGAAAGGAGTTCATGCCAAACCCTTGGATTTTCTTCCACCATCTTCTCAATAATTCCAATCAAGGTCTTATTGGTTGATTCGGCCTGGCCATTCCCCTGTGCATAATAGGGAGTTGAATGGGAGAGCTGTATGTTGAACTGGCTCGTGAAAGCCCGGACCTGTGCACCAAAGAAAATTGAACCTCTGTCTGCCACAAAGTGCTCCGGTATCCCAAACCTATGAATGATTCTCTCCTTCATAACTTTGATCACGTCTTGTTGATCCACAGACTTCAACGGAATGGCCTCTGCCCATTTTGTAAAATAATCTGTAGCTACCAAGATGAATCTATGTTGTTTTGATGAAGGGGGTAAATCATCCCAATTATATCTAAAGCCCAGCCTCTAAAAGGCCAAGGCTTCACTACGGCCTGATAATCTGTTGCAGGTGTGTGATGTACTGGGCCATGAGCTTGACAGGGCTGACATCCCTTGGAAAAACGTACACAATCCTCTAAGATGGTAGGCCAATAGTATCCATACCTTCGTATTAGCCACCTCATTTTGATACCGGACTGATGTGCTCCACAAATCCCCTCGTGGACTTCTGCCATTACCCTTATGGCCTCGGTATGGCATAAACACCTCAACAATAGGTCATCTTCGAGGCCTTTCTTGTACAATTCTTCTCCAAGAAGAACATAGCTCGTCGCTCTTCTCTTGACCTTTCTGCTAGCCCCCATATGAGGCCGCTTCAAGTAAGCAATAATAGGATCACGCCAGTCCTCCTTACCCTCCTCCTTTTCTTCTACTGGAAGGTCTGAGGCAAATACTTCTAGGCCTAAACCCCTCCTCCTGACAGAAAGGAGTAGCCTTTTTTGGACTATAATGGTCTTGTGAAGAGTCTCTGGCGATAGCTTCAGGCCTGTTGAGGCCTGAGCCAAACTATTTGCTTCAGTATTCATACTTCTTGAGACATGTTTAACAATTACGTTGTCAAAGTCTTGAATTAACTGCATCGCTGCCATATAATAAGGCGCTAACTTCTCACTATAGCATTTAAACGTTCCCGCCAAATGGTTAATTACAAGGTTTGAATCTCCAATCACCCTTACTTCTCTGGCCTCAAGATCCCTAAGGATCTCAAGGCCTATTATCACCGCTTCGTACTCAGCTTGATTGTTTGTACATGGAAAATCAAATTGAAAAGATAGCTCTGTTCTCAGGCCTTGAGGAGAAATGATGATAACTCCACAGCCTGAGACCATTTGGGTTTTTGAGCCATCGAACAGAAGTGTCCAAGGTGTGAGTGAGATTTCAAATGCGCTCAGACCTGTATCAGATTCTTCGCCGATATCCACGCAGGGATGATCAGCAAGAAAATCTGCCAATGCCTGGTCTTTTGCAGCCTTTTGAGGGATGTATCGAAAACTGAACTCCATCAAGGCCAAAGACCATTTACCTATTCGGCCTCGCATGATTGGCCGAGAAAGTAAGTACTTAATAAGGTCTGTTTGACTCATAATGTACACCACAACAGGAAGCATGTAGTGCCTCAATTTTATTGCTGCAAAGTACAAAGCAAGACATAATTTTTCAATAGGAGTATATCTCCTTTCACAAGGAGTTAACAGCCTACTCAAATAATACACAGCTTGCTCTTTCCCTTGCTCATTGTCTTGTGCTAAGAGGCAGCCAATAGAACTTTCTGCAGTAGAAATGTAGAGCTTCAAAGGCTTGTGCTTGATAGGAGGCATGAGGACTGGAGCGTTTGCCAAGTAGCCTTTGATCTCATCGAAGGCCTTCTGATGTTCGGCCTCCCAAACAAAAGTGTCGCGATCTTTCAACCTCAAGAGTTGAGAAAAGACCTGAACCTTTCCTGCCAGATTTGATATAAATCTTCTCAAGAAGTTGAGTGATCCCAAAAGCTTCTGCAACTCATTCTTAGTTGTAGGGGGTTTAGCCTCCATGATGGCCTTGGCCTTATTCTTGTCGACCTCGATCCCTCTATTGTGAACCAAGAACCCTAGGAACTTGGCCGCGGACACTCCGAAGGCACACTTTAAGGGGTTAACCTTCAAATCAAATTGCTGCATCCTAAAAAATGACCTCCTCAAGTGTTCCAAGTGTTCTTCATACGTTTGGAACTTGACCACTATATCATCGATGTAAATCTCCATGAACCGGCCAATAAAGTCATGGAATATTGCATTCATTGCTCGCTGAAATGAAGCACCTGCATTCTTTAGGCCGAAAGGCATCACAACCCACTCAAAGGTTCCCAAAGCTCCGGGACACCTAAAAGCGGTCTTAGCCGTATCGGCCTCATCGATGAAGATCTGATTGTAACCGGAATGGCCATCCATAAAGGACAAAACCTTATGGCCGGACGCCCCATCCACCAACAAATCCGCAACTGGCATTGGATACTCGTCCTTTGGAGAGGCCAAATTCAGATTCCTGAAGTCCACGCATACTCTGATCTTGCCGTTCTTCTTGAGGACTGGTACAACATTAGAAAGCCAAGTGACATACCTAGCCGTTCGTATAAACCCAGCATTGAAAAGGAGTTCGATCTCCTCTTTTACTTGCAAGTAGACTTCATTGGACAACCTCCTTGGAGGCTGTTTAAAAGGCCTGAAACCCGCTTGAATGGGTAACTTGTGTTCCACCAAATCCCTGGATAGGCCTGGAAGCTCGTCATAGTTCCAGGCAAAACAAGACTTAAATTCGGTCAAGAGCTCAATGAGCTTTTTCTTCACGTCCTCTGGCAAAAGTTGACTAATATATACAGGCCTAGGATTTTCTTCATCTCCTAGGTTAACTTCTTCCAAAGGATCTTGAACATCAGCTTTCAAGTCATCTAACTTGGCAGGAGCTGCTTCAAGATCTTTCAACCGAATCTCATCCAAGTCTTCCTCCGTAGTTTCGTCTTCATTGATTACTTCGGCCGCACAGGCCGAATAACCCTCTTCCTCCAGCTCTTGTTCTTCTTTTAGCCTGTTCTCTAGCCAATACGCCTCAAACCTTGCCAACATGGCCAACAAAGCCATGTCCTTCTCTTTCACTGAAGGCCTTGCTAACATTAGGACAATCGTTTGGTTGAAGCTATAATCGGCCTATTTGACTCCGTGATCATTGGGCCGATTAATTCTCGATACAGTGCCTTCACCTCTTCTACCGACTTATGAGCAGAAACAGGTACAATTTTATGGCGGCCATACTTATCCAGGCCTGCCACTTTCATTGGGCCGACATCTTCATCGTACAATCTTGCCTCGACATGATTGGTTGAAGCAAGAAAAGGCCTGCGATCCGCCCAAACTACCTCCACCTCGTCTTGATTCCAAAAAACCAAACACTGATGCAATGTTGATGGCACGGCAAGACAGGCGTGAATCCAGTCCCTTCCCAACAAAATATTAAACGAAGATCGTGAATTTACAACGAAGAAAGGGATTGTAAGGGTCTTTGATCCAATTGTTAAATTCATGATCAAAATCCCTTGACAAGTTGTTTCCTGTCCAGTGAAATCGGTTAAAGTAGCAGTTGATGAGACCAGGTCTTGATCTGTTTTCCCGAGCTTAAGCATGGTAGACCTAGGCATGAGATTGGCCGCAGAACCATTATCAACAAGGAGTCGATTAATTGGCATTCCATCCACACATCCTGAGATATACAAAGGCTTGATATGCCCCGTCATCTTGGGTGTAGGCTTTTCAAATATCACACTTGCGGCTTGATTTTCCGTGTTGCCTCCATCCTCATCCTTCAAGATTACTACTGAAGGTCCATCTTCATTCAGGCCTGAATTGAAGGACTCCTTCAGTATTTCGGCAGTCTGACCCATCTCCACCATATCGCCTTCCATGGCAGTACGTTTGCTGTCTTTCGCCTCTAGTTCAGATGGAAGGAAAACCACCATGTTGCATTGCATCTTCGAAACCTGCCCAGGCCTGAACTCTTTGGCCTGCGGATTCAACCGCGACTTGCCCCCCGAGTCTTGTTTCTTTGGCTCAAGAACTCCTTTCTTCATCAAAGTAACTTGCCTTGGAGGAGGCTTAATCCTAGCCTCCTCAAGGGTTTTCTCCAGTAAGGCCTTCTTTTCAATCCGAGAAAACTGCTCTGAAGACGAACCAGCAACAACCTCCTTGTAATTTCTTTCCAGAGGCTTGTGTTCACGCCTAGGCTTGATTGGTTTATCCTCCAACTTTTCCACGACCAACTCCATCGGCTTCTTCCCGTTTGGGTCGTCTACATCCATCACGTCTTCAACTGAATCTAGCTCTTCTTGAGCCCTTCTGTCTGCCTGCCTAGACCGTTGGCGGCGCCTTTTCTGGGATCAGGACAAAGGCGGTTGCGGAGTAGGAAACTTAGGATGCTCAACCTTATGCCATTCATTTGGAGGAATGACAGGAGGCTTAACAGTCCTAGGCTTCCCTCTGGACGGAGCTGAAATTCTGAGATTGTTGAGCTCGTCCTCCATTTCTATCACACCTGGCTGAATTCTGCTGAAGACCGATTCTCGCCTAACCAATTTCTCTTTTGGCCTACGTACCTCCTCAGGCCTGAACCCCGTTCTGCCCACAATTATACTCTTCAACACAGGTTTGGATGGAACTGCGTGATGTCCACACTCAGTACAGACCAATGAACAACTTGGTTTTTCTGGTTTTCTGACTCCTTCAGGCCTTAACCACCAGGATTTCTTCTTCTCAAAACTCCTCACCCTTTTAGGAGTGGAGTCTTCCTCATAGGATGGATCCCAGTAGTCGTCTGATCTAGGCCTGAATGCTGCTCTTGACGGTGCCCCCAAGCTTACTCTAGGCCTCGGTGTGGTTCTAGGCATGAACCTCGTATTCACTGATACCATGTTTGCACTTAGGCTTGAAAGAAATGGGTTTCCATCTACACCCATGGCTTGCTTATCGTTCTCGGGAAACTTGAATTCTCCCCGATCAATCTTATCTTGAATGTCATTCCTGAACACAAAACAATTATTGGTTGAATGACTCCAAGAGTTATGGTACTTACAATATTCCTTGCCCTTAAGCTCATCCGGTGCTGGGATTTTGTGGCCAAAGGGCAGCTTTAATAACTTGTCTGTCAAGAGCTGATCAAAAATAGCCTCCGCTTTGGTGATGTCAAAGGTGTAGGCCCTGGTGGGCCTATTAGAGGCTTCTTGGACTGTCTGCTTCGTAGGTTCTGTCTTAACGAAGGCCTTGCAGACATAAGGCTTCCTATTAATGATTTCAGCCACATCAATATCAAGGTCAGCCTCAGTCTCTATCGCCGTGACATCATAATTGGGGTCTTAATAATAGGTCCCTTTAGAAGCCGCCTTTCTATCTTTCTCCTCTTCCAAAAGCTTCTCATACCACGAGGCCTTTGCGGACAGTTCGAACAAATCTCGAAATTCTGTTCCATGATACTTCTTCTTGAACTCAAAGTCTAGGCCGTTCAGTGGTAAACGCACATATTCGGCCTCGGGCAAAGGAATCTTGCATTTGAAACGTGCCGTCTTGAATCGGGAGAGATAAGACTCCACGCCTTCCTTTGGGAGTTGACGGTAGCGAGACAAATCCGCCATCGTTATCTCTGGTTCCACCCTATAAAACTGCTGATGAAACATCTCTTCGAGCTGAGCCCAGGTCTGGACAGAGTTGGGTGGGAGATTGATATACCAAGTGAAGGCCGTTGCAGTTAAGGAATTTGGGAAGAGCCTTAACTTGAGCTTGTCATTCGTTCCAACTTCCCCACACTGCACCTGGAATCGGGCAATGTGTTCAACCGTGGACTGCATATTCTCCCCTGTGAAGGTCTGAAATTCAGGGACTCGGTATCCCTTGGGAAAGGGCTCATCATCAACCTCCACCATGTGAGGCTTCCTGTACATGGGTCTGCCCACAGGCCTGAATCCAGGCCCTAACTGTTCTTGGAGCAAATCCAGGACCTGTTCCCATCCGATCATATTTGGCACCGGAGGCGGCTGTGGACGCGCCTCTTGTGCCTGCAGATTCACGCCTGAGTTTGCCCCCCAAGTCTCTGGGGCTGAATGAGCGTGAGGAACGTTCTTGTCCTTAACAGCACCTTGTCCTCCGTGAGGAGGCCTTTTGTCAGTCTTTTCAGGCCTGTTTGGATTTTCCAACAAAACGGACCTTTGTTCCTTATTCGTTGGCTGCATCGGTTCCTTTCCAATAACAACTCCTTTGGCCCTTTCCCCTGCCGGTGCAGGGCTGTTTGACGAAGAAGCTTGGAAGAACACTTGTGGTGGCGGTATAATGTCCCTCAGACCCGTCTGTTCTTGGCCGTTGCCATAAATTCCGAATTGTGGTGGAACTTGTTGCTGAGGAACTATTGGCAGCCTCTCTGTCATTGAGGCAATCAAATTATTGATTGCTAGAGTCAAAGGCTCTATGGACTGAGACATCGTCTGCGACACGGTGTGCGAAATCTCCTGCTCTGCAAAAAACATATAATTCTTGACGCTATCCGTGGCGTCATTGAGCTCTCGCGTGCTGATTTGAGGAATGGCTTCCTCGAGTAGTGGTACATCAACAGCAACTCCTTCGGGGGTGCCTGGAGGATCAGGCGGCGGCGGATTCGCTTGTGGCAGTATCGTTGCCTTCTTTGCTGGCATGCTTGAAACCTTTCAACGACTAGGGTCCCACCGGGCGTGCCAATGAAAACTCGCGTTTTTGGCAGCAGGTGTGAATGCGATGTGCGCGGGCGTGCCAAGACTTGTAGTGCCTAACTTGTTGTGAAGATTCCCGTGAATCTTGACTTCTATCTTGTAAGCGATTGCGTACGACCCAAAGGTTAAAGATCGTAAAAAGGTTCGTGGTTTGCCACACGGTTGTGGACTTAATATTTCCTAGTCGTATAGGAAATGAGACGTGAAAACGTAAACTTTCTTACTCCGGAATAATAAAGTGGTACAAGAAAAGTAAAATTCAAACTACTTGAAGAAGTTAGTTCGAATGGGGTTGAATACTAAGTATTCGATAGTCTACTTTGCTGAAAGTAGGAAAGTGTGCTTCGCTGGGAAGACTTTGTTTGTAAGCGTTGAGCTTTGATTGGTGTTGGACCCGTTTTCTGTCTTCAATTCTGCTATTTATAAGCAAAACAGCAAGCTGATTCAGCCTGAATCCGGATTTCTGCATTGCATCACAAGCTGCCACATGTCCCATGTTCTCTCCACTTTTCATGCATACTTGTTCATGGGCAGTTTTCAGAAGTTGATGGCAGTTATACTTGATCATGGGTAGTGGGCTTCTTATTCGTTGACACGTGTCCCATGTATTGATGAAAATATCTTCCAACTTCCCTTCCCTTGTGCCGCAATGCACCACATGGCCAATTGACTTAGTCAATTGGCTTTTGAAGGTGGAGGAAAATAACTGCCAGAACACAACTAACTCCCTACATTCATGGGCCTTGTTCTTTCAACCAATCCGGCACCATACTACAAGCCTAAAACCGTGGGCTACATCCATGGGTCGAACCACCATTTCCCCATGGGCTGAACCGTGGGCTACACTTTTAAAAGACCTCGGGCCATAATTTAATATGGGCTGTGTGTCACTCGGGCCCAATGCTCGCGGGCTGCTCCTCTCAAAGACCTTGGGCCGCAATTCTTTACAAGGGTTGTGCTTCTTGGGCCCAAATGGGAAAAATACCAATGGCCCAATGATTAACCACCAATCAAATACCCAATCTCGGCCTAAATTAATTAAAGAATTAATTTAAAATCCAATCACGACTGGCCCGATCCGCGGTGCCAAAAACGGGTATAAACACCCGATTAACTGGACAAACCTGGGGCCTTAAAGATAGACACCTTTGCGTATTCTGTTCTGTTGGCCACTTTGAATTTGAAGCCTTGAGATTGCATTTTCTTCTGTCAATGACGTAATTGACGTTCAAGGATTCAAACTCCATCGATCTTTTGATAGATGCAATTGCCCATAGTTCGATGAAGATATGCTGCAGCAACTACACCTGACTCATGTACCTTTTTCCAGCAGATCGAGTCCACTTAATAGTTGACCTTCCCAAAGCATCCAATGGATCCACACATTCTTCATCAATTTGTAAGAGAATAGAATCGAAGGAGGAGGAATGACTAAAGCCGGATTTGTCCTTGTTGAATACTGGCTAATTCTATGTTTATTCATATAGGCCAAATGTATGATATGGAAAAGTCAGAGAGTGGAAAGATATTCATGCCTCTATCCCAATATCATGTACCAAAGTTGAACACATTTTTTTTTTTTAACTAAAAAATGTTCAGACTAGCTTACGCGCACATCGACTAATCTGTATTGAATTTTCTAAAGACCAGCTCCAACAAAGGAAAAACTCCTCGAAAGCAAAACTCCTGAGCCCATAGGTCACTCTTTGCAATTCCTGAAGCAAAACAAAAAGGGACAGCTCTAATTTTAAATATAACTGGGTAATGGGACTGAATTGAAGAAAGACTGTGAACATCGATATATGCACCAATCATTCAGAGATAGCCTTCGTGTTTGTTTTCTATCTCATCTTCTCACTTGCTAAAATTGACAAAATTGGCCAAGAAATAGCAGGAGACAGAGAAAAAGCTAACGGTTGTATTTGTTTATCTTGTGTAGATCTTCCAAAATGGCTAGTGGGGCTGGCACAGCATGATTGTTTGGGTCTCCAAACCGGGGTAGGTGCATACGGTTCAAATTGGTGCGATTATATAGGAACTCAATAATCGGATCAATCGAGTGATTTCAAGAAATTGAAAATTGAAATCCTACAATTATACACGTAAGACATGACCAGGACCAAATTGCAAGACCAACCGAATTCTTGTTTCATTCCCAGTTCTTGTTCGTTCCCAATTCTACTTTCTGAAATATTCAACAAGAAGTTATCTTGGCATATTTTGAGTTTTGTTGTCATTTGAGATACTATTTATGCGCGTACTTGCTATTAGTGTTTTATTTTTGAATTTTTTCCCTTTTTGTAAATATAACATGTTTTCATGTGTTCTTTTTATATCTCATCATGCATTTTCTTTGTTGTTTATTAATTTTTATTTTGGCATTTGTGTTTTTGATGGGGGAAGAATTCCCAACAAATTTAAATTTTATCAGGTTTTATGTGTTTGATTTTGTGCATGCAAAAATTAGGGATGGATAAATTATTTGTTCTTTGTTGGCTTATTCAAGTTGTATTAGATACACACGATAAATTGTAATCTTATTCATCAATGAAGTTCTTACTCTTCCTTAAAAAAAAAAACCAAGTCAATGAATATGCTTGGTCTATTAATTTTTTCATAGTCGGAATTGTTTTGCCGGAGTTTGAGATATTACGCGTTATTTATGTGTGTCGATTGTGTGAGCTGCTGGTAGGTTATAAATAAGAGTATTGTTGGGCTTTGTTTATACTCCTATTTCAGGATGAGAGGAGAACTTAATTATACAAATCAAGTAGGACAAATAAGTATTTACTACTTGGGTTTAGGACTAATATCCAGTCTGTGTTTGGAATTGAAAATGAGAGAAAAGAAAGGAAAATAAAAAATAAAAAATTTTCCTTAGGGGTTGTTTGGTTTCCTATTTAAGGAAAAAGAAAAGAAAATAATAGAAAGGAAAAGAAAGTTCTGGAAAGAAAAATGGGAGAAACAAACCCCACACGGTTATAAGGAAAAAACAATTACTAATTTTTTTTCTTTTTTTTCCATTCTCCTCTTGAAGCCAAGCCCCGTTTGATAAAAGTGATAGATGGATGAGATTCGTAAGGAGATGGGATTAGGATTGGGATTGATAATGAGAAGGGATTGGTAATGAGAAAGGATTAGTAATGAGTATGTTTGTTTGAGATAGGATTGGATGATGAGATTATTAATATTATGTTTGTTTGAGATGTGATTAGATGACGGGATTGGATTGATAGAAGGAATTGATAATGAGAAGGGATTGGTAATGTGAATAGGTTGGGATTGGACTGATAATACCATCTCCCCCAGGGTATTACTAATACCCCTTAATCCCCGGATTGCTGGTCCATTGGATTCGTAGTCCGAACTCATTTTGGGTTACCAAACAAAGTATTGGTAATCCCTTGGGATTGGTAATCCAATCCCAAGTGCTAAGAGGGTTAACAAACGGGGCCAAGGAGAAATCAATTTTTCTGGCAGTTTCTTTCTTCCACCAAACAAGAGAAAAAAAATGGGAACTGATTTTCGCGCTCCAAGATTTATTGCAGGCGCTCCACCTTTTTTATTTTATACTGTGATGTTGCTGGCAACATCAGTGTATCAGTGTATATTTTGTTTTTACACTATGATGTTGCCAGCAACATCACAATATAAAAACAAAAAAGTAGAGCGCCTACAGTAAATCTTGGAGCGCGAATATCAATTCTCAACAAAATTCACAACATTCTTTGTTTTTTTTCCTTCCTTTCTATAAGTTCCATTCCTTTCTATGAGTTGCAAACGGAGCCTCAAGTTTTTTTTGATCCGAACAGAGCCTCAAGTGCCCTTTAGAAATCCATCGAACAAATTCATTGCTAGGGACCTAGGGTTCTATAATTGTATTCCTTCGTCTCGCGGAGAGAGAGAGAGAGAGAGAGGGTGAGAGACAGAGACAGAGACAGATACAGAGATAGGATGATGGAACAGCAGAAAGGGGAAGGGGAGAAACTCTCACCATCACCATCTCCATCTCCATCGAGGAAAAGAGCAAAGACGGAAGAAGAATCGAAACAAGCAGTACCGGCGGCTGCAGAAGCAAAATCCGTCTACTTGTTCGCTTGTCACTTGTATGGCCCTAATGCTCATGTTCTGTACGTTGTCGATACTCCTCCTCTTCCTGATCCTTCCACCTTCCTAGCGGATGATTCCCAGATGGAAATTACCCCGCCAGAACCTGTAGAACGACCACTAGATCCCCTTGCCGAATTCCCTCGCGCAGAATACCCTATGGAGATGTGTGCCGTTGAGTTTGATTCCAAGCTATACATTCTCGGGGGGAGAATTCGATCCTCTGGATTTGGGAGAACCACCTCAGTTTCACGACGACGACTTCTGCCTATTCCCCAGAGATGTCCACATATTCGATCCCACTTGTTCCTCCTTGAAGGTAGGTCCTAAAATGTACACCGGAAAGTTCAAACCTTCGGCATTTGTGGTTGATTCTATGATTTATGTGGTCTCCGGCTGCTTAGCTGGATCATACGAGGATTAGCTAGTCTCGCTAGTCCGGTTTGAGGTTTTGAAACCTGACGACGATGGTACTGGTGGAACATGGACTTGATTGGAGGATCCTCCCTTCAAACGCACCTTGTTTACGGGCCACGTTGTATCAACGGACAGGTCTTTTTCTCCACTCTCAATGAGGAGTTCTTGTGTTTTGATCTCGACTCCTCTAAATGGTGGCTCAAAACCTGGGGAGATGGTCATAACCTTTGGTGGACCAAATTACTGTCAGAAGAAGAAGATCCCTTCTGGGATGGATCCTGGGAAGGTAGTATTCGTTCTCCTTTCCAAGGCTGTCCCAAGCTTACGGAGGATGGCACCTTGTACTCATGTTATCAGGACTTTAGTGTCGCCTCATTTGGTCAACTTATTGCTAATAATGATAACAGCTGGAGAAGGAGGAGCCAAGAACAAGAAGAGAAGATGTTCGACAGAAAGAACTTCTTGTCGCCTGGTGTGATTCAGATCCACCGCAAATTAGTGCATTCCACGGTTTCCCTCGCGCACATGGGGGAGAGACTCATTTGTCACTTGTTGTTTGGTAACCCTGTGAAGATCACCACTCCTCAGAATTGGTATGCCGAAGATCCTACAAGATGTTATGCTAATATCACAATGTCTGAGGCCTCGGAAGACGCCTACTACTCTGAGGACAAGGGTTGGACTTTTTTCAGGGGTAAACTTCTGCAATCAGCTCTTTTCGTCATTACCACTGAGGGCCTCACCTTTCTATCTGATGCCTTCACTCTCCCTTTGTGAGTCTCTCTTCCATTCCTCATTGTTTACATGCTTTCTTTTGTTCTTGTCTTTATTTTTATGTTTACTCCTGTTTTGGTGAATGTTTCTATGCCTAAACTCAATTTAGCTACAAGAGATGCAAGCTGTGCATTGCATTTTTAGAAGTATATATAGTGAGAATTATATCAGACTCAGTATAAGGCCGAATAAGAACCCTGTATAAAAAAGAAGACATGTGACACCATAGTAACTTTACCCTCCTAGATCTCTAACTATACAAAATGGACAAAAAAGGGGTCTCCAATCCTTCCACAGATTACTCAACTCAATGCCTCTAAAAGAAGATGTATTGTGCTCTGACCAAACGAGCCACATTAAGCAGGTTGTTGGTTGGTGCCAACAACCAGGCGTTTCTTTGATTTTGAACTAGGTCTACTCATGTTAAACGAGGCCAAGACCAAAAGGCATAGGAGGACATGGCTAAGATAGCCCAACTTCCTTGGCTCAACTTCTCCAGCTAGTCTCTTCCGGTCTACCTTTGGTAAGCCTCTTTTTTCAATTGTACCTTCGAGCGACTTGACTTGATAAACTCTAGCCATCTGAAAACATTTAGCTTGCTGAAGACCTCTTTTCCACTCGTGTCTTCTTTTAGCATCTCCAACTCACTAGCTCTTAGTTCTGGCCTCTCTTCCACCCTCAAACATGTTTATCAAGTGGCCACAAAATCTTGAAAACCTTAGGCCTGGAGCCACAATCGATGTGGTGTCCTCCCCTTGCAATGCATCCACTATCAAGCGAAAAAGATGCATGATCCGAAGTTTACGCAGGGTTGAAGGCTGAGAAACACTTGTGGAGCCACCCTTCGAGTTACTTGGAAGTTGAAACCAAACAATCTAGGGTGAATTTCACTGAACTCCCCAGAGGTTTCTGATAAATATAGAAACCTCCCCTGAGGTTTTTGAAATGACACTACCCTCCTATGAAAGCTTGAACGAACACATCTTCGGTACACTGAAACAAGCATGAAATTGAGAAAAGTGAAAACATTGGACTCTTCAGCTAGCTTTTCCACAACCCTACCACTGTAATCACTATTATACACCACACATTGCAAATTAGTGGCAACTCTGGAAAGTTATGATGATGGGGTCAAATTTCATGCTACGACTTAAATAGTTTTTCTCTTCTTTTTTGCCTTTTCATAACGGGTTAAAGTTGCTGACCTCGAAGGCAAAGTCATAGGCCTCTTCTAGGCCAACTGGTATCTACCCTGTTGAAACTTCAATGAAATTCTGATCAATGCTTTATGGCTGAATCAAAACAATTGGATCCCAATTTGAAGTTGTTTTTGTTTCCTCCGATGAAGACTTAAACGCCTTCACCAACTACCACTTGTTGATGCCATGGCTAGCCATTCCAATTTCAGACTTGGAATCGAAGAAATCGTTGAACTGAAGGTTCGATGTTGATGGAATTCCGTGTTTAGTTATTCTGCAGCCAAACATGACTAAAGATGGAGCTGTATTCCATGATGGAGGGGATGTTATCTACCGGTATGGGGTGAGTGCTTTTCCGTATACTGAAGAGAGGTTGCAGGAATTGAAGAGGGAGGAATAGGAGAGATATGAAAGCCAGACTTTGGTTAATTTGCAGACGTTGGTTAATTTGCTGACTTCCTCTTGGGGCATCCCACACCTAAACAGGTCAGTCTTTAGTATCTTCTAAAGGCTAAAGCTTTGTTTGGAACCTGCAGAAAAGAAGAGGAAGGAAAAATTAAAAAAAAAATCTCTCCCCTTGTTTGGTTTGGAGAGAAAGAGGAGAGAAAATAGAAAATTTTATAATTGTGTGCAGTACATTTTCCCTCCCATTTTTCTTCCATTTTCCTTTCACTTCCTTTCTCCCACTTTCCTTAACGTCTAATTTTGAGGATAAAGGGAAGAATATAGGATAGGTTCGGCCTATTGCACACATGGTATGCCCTCTCAATAAGACGTACATTGCCACTTCACATCTTATTATTAATTTCTAAGCAAAATAGTTTCTTGAGTGTCTTTTTTTACTGGATAAACATACGGTCACATAGTCAGTCGGACCTACTAGATAACTTTTTGAGAATAGTTGTTGAGAATCTCGAGATTGAACTGAAAAAGTGCACAAGTGAACAACAAAAAATCTTCATGGACAATTTTCAAGGATAGCTAATCTTAATCAATTGTTGTGTAGTATTATTCCAATTCCACAGGTTTTAAATCACTTCCAAAGAAGCATAAAACGAGTCTGAACTTTAGACTTCAAACCGCACATAAAGTGCGCTCACACTAAATGCATATGGACCGAGGATGAACTGTTCTTCCCAGGTGAATTGAGCAGAGTCAAGAAAAGGAAGAATTCAGAAACCTTCAAATAAATAAGTAACAATTACCTTGATAGCTGCAGTAAACATGCCAAACGACTGGTAAGTAGAACCATAACTAATCATTTTCCAGTACAAAAATGCCCATAAAGAAAGAATGGGAAGGAGTTTGGGGAGCAAGGTACAGACTTCCCACAAATCAGCACAGGCAGGATAGCGGGAAACAAACTTTAGCCGAAAATAACAAAGAGAACCGGCACTCGATGGGGGAAAAAATGAATGAAACCAATAATGATGATGATGAAAGAGACCTGAAGGTATCTTAACCTTCCGAAAGCCCAAAAGGCCCTTGGTGACTTCTTAGAAGCTTTCCGGCAAACAAAAACCTCGAGGGTCTCTTTTCCTCCTCCATCCAACAAATCACACAATGCTTCCTGCACGTATCAAATAGTGCACACATGACAGGACTAGTAGAAGCAAAGATTAGAGTTTTCGCTAAGAAAACCTAAGAATTGAAACAATCCCTAGATACAGTGAGCTCTCCGGTGTTCTATGGATACTTCTACGATAGTAATGACCCAAATATCAAAATGCAGTGTCATTCTGAGGGTTTTTTTTTTTTTGATCTGGCCATTTTAAGTGTTCAACTTGGCCGATATCACAAGTGAGAAATGAGAACTATTTAAGGGAACTTATATGGCATTGGCAATAGGAGGTGCAAGGGTGCTGGTGCTAGAACCACACAATAAAATGGAGTAGTTCCATTTTTTTTTGGAATCGGGACTTTTTAGAAGGTTTTTTTTTTTTTTTTGATCAGTTATTTTCAGAACTAGTTGATTCCACTCTTTTTCTTATGAAATACTAGTATAATTTTGAAATGTCCAAAATGTTCCTCAATGACACTATAGATGCGACCATGCGATATTACACATTTCAGTGAGAAATGGGTAGGAAGGGAATTGAGGATGAGAAAGTTCATTTGGCCAATGGAAGAATCAAATTCAAGCATTAATCTTTTAAAGAGAAATGGTTGACACTAATTAACCAAGCTAATTTTTGGGTTTTTGCCCATGAAAATAGGTATAATAGTGTTTGGCTCAAAAGATTATTTTTGTGGGCTAGCTTATTGAATAGAAAATTCTACATATTTTTATGGCACATGACTTTGTGGGTGTTTTAGCTTCTCTTGGAGCCTAGTGAGGATTTTGTCTCCTAAAAAGAAAAAAACTTTGGGTGCACTGTGTGCGCGCGCTTTCAGTGGAGAAGAGAAAAAGTGTGTGCATCAAGTGTGCATTGTGTGTTCTCAGTGACAAGCATAACATCACTTTGTGGTGGAATTCATACAATTTCATCCAATAGGAAGGAGGTTTACGTTCAACCACTTTTAGGGAAGGTGAACAAAACTAAATTTGACCTCTAAACAACATATAATTACTATTTTGCATGTTTAAGTAGGGGTGAAAATGGGTCGGTTTTTGGAGTGTTTGGGACCAAACCGATTGGTTCGGGGTAATGTAGCAGGAAATCGACCCTAATGAAAAAAAAAGGACTGATATCGGTTCGGGGTGGTTCGGTCCAGTCAATTTTTTCAGATTTTTCAGCCCGACATTAAGATTGAAATGAACGGTTGAGATTGAGATAGATGGGTAATTTTTTTTTTTTTGGGGGGGTGGGTTTAAGATGGACGCGCGGCTTAGATTTATCGGTCCAACTAGGTATGTTTTGGGTGTATATCAGTTCGGTTTGGTCCGGATTTCTTGTCAACAGAGACCGATCCGAAAATTGGTCAGTTGTCTGAACCGAAGCTGACCAAACCCACCCTTACCCCGACCAAAAACCAAACCGATCGGTCGGTCTTTTCGGCCCATCGGTTTTTTCTTTCACCCCTAGAATCAAGTACCTAAAGGTTGACCTCTGCGGTAACTAAGGAATATACTTGTCAACTCTACCCTTGATGCATTTTATGATAGCCATTTGTTGAACTTCAGATAGACAGTCATTAACCACTTTTAACAACCGAGGCAGATCCAGAGACATATCCTTAGCAAAGTAGTCAAGGATTTTTGGAAGCAAAATTTTTCTTCCCTTGTTGATGTAGATGGTGTTGGGAAAAATTCCGGCATATACAGCAGATCCAGAGAACAATTTCATTGATGATGTAACAATTACATAATTGAAACAAAATACAAATGCAAAGCAGATTGAAACAGTCAAGATACAAACTGAATTTCTAGAATGTCAAATCGAGTCCTGGATGATATCACAGTCTTCTTAAGAAAGATTCGCTACCTACCGTGGGAGTTGTGGGATCTTGTTCGGCGTCTTCCTCCCAGGGTTAGCTCGGCCAAACTGCAAGTCGTCAGAACGTCACCATCGACCGCCTTGGCGAACTAACTACCGCCTATCTCTCCCTCTTAAAGAACAATATGCTGGAAGGATGAAATTGTGTGAATCCTACCACAAAATGATGTCATGCTTATCACTGAGAACACATAATGCACACTTGATGCACACACTTTTTCTCTTGAAAGTGCACACACAGTGCACCCACGGTTTTTTTCTTTTTAGTAGACAAAACCCTCATTAGGTTCCAAGAGAAGCTAAAACACCCACAAAGTCATATGCCATAAAGATATGTAGAATTTTCTATCCAATAAGCTAGCCCACAAAAATAATCTTTTGAGTCAAACACCATAAGACCTATTTTCATGGGCAAAAACCCAACAATTAGCTTGGTTGATTAGTGTTAACCGTTTCTCTTTTAAAGATTGATGCTTGAATTTGATTCTTCCATTGACCAAATGAACTTTCTCTTCCTCAATCCCCTTGCTACCCATTTTTTACTGAAATGTGTAATTTCGTATGGTCGCATCTACGGTGTCATTGAGGAACATTTTGGACATTTCAAAATTATACTTGTATTTCATAAGAAAAAGAGTGGAATCAACTAGTTTTGAAAATAACCGATAAAAAAAAAAAACTAGTTCTAAAAAGTCTGATTCGAAAAAATAAAATGGAACTAATCCATTTTATTGTGTGCACCAGCTCCCCTACACCTCCTATTGCCAATGCCATATAAGTTCCCTTAAATGGTTCTCACTTCTCACTTGTGATTTCAGCCAAGTTGAACCCTCAAAATGGCTAGATAAAAAAAAAACCCCCTAAGAATGCGTTGTGTTTCGATATTTGGGTCGTTACTACAGTAGAAGTATCCATAGACCACTAGAGAGCTCACTGAATCTAAGGATTGTTTCAATTCTTATGTCTTCTTAGCGAAAACTCTAATCTTTGCTTCTACTAGTTCTGTCATGTGTGCAGTATTTGATACATGCAGGAAACATTATGTGATTTGTTGGATGAAGGAGGAAAGGAGACCCTCGAGGTTTCTGTCTGCCGGGAAGCTTCTGAGAAGTCCCCAGCCTTTTGGGCTTTCAGAAGATTGGGATACCTTCAGGTCTCTTTCATCATCATCATCATTGGGTTCATTCATTTTTTCCCCCATCGAGTGCCGGTTCTCTTTGTTATTTTCGGCTAAAGTTTGTTTCCTGCTATCTTGCCTGTGCTGATTTGTGGGAAGTCTGTACTTTGCTCCCCAAGTTCTTTCTCTTTTGGCTTTTTTGTACTGGAAAATGATTAATTATGGTTCTTCATAAGTGTTATGATGTGATTGCAGGCTTGGGGTCGCGCTTACTAGTGGTTTAGCATGTTTACTGCTACTATCAAGGTAATTGTTACTTATTTATTTGATGGTTTCTGGATTCTTCCTTTTCTTGACTGTGCTCAATTCACCCGGGAAGAACGGTTCATTCTCGGTCCATATTATTTAGTATGACCACACTTTATGTGCGGTTTGAAGTCCAAAGTTCAGACTAGTTTTATGCTTCTTTGGATGTGATTTAAAACCTGTGGAATTGGAAAAATATTTCTGTAAAGTTGCATTGTGCTTACTGAATACACTACGAAAGTTGTAACTCAGCTGCTTTGGTGAGTCCCTTTCATGTCATTAGTTAAGGAGAATCTGCCAATATATTTGCATTAAGATAGAAATGACATTACATGGATACATTTACATGTTGAGTCTGAAATTAATGCGACCCATTCAATCTAGTATAACATAAATGAGCTCCCAATTATGTGGGTGTATTTTTACTTTCAACTTATTCAAGAAATAAATAGATTTGTTTTGCCGATTCTTTGAAACTTCCATTTCCTTTGCGTTCCATGCATAGTAGGTGCCCTTGTTGTTTCAGCTGGACTATCATAATTATAGGTGCATGAGTATCACTAAGTATGTAGAAAGTAAATTTCTTGCCCTCTAGTTTGTGCTATTTTTGGCCATTAACTGGTTCTGCGTGATTGCATTGTCGTTGATTCTGGTAGTCATTCAAAGTTTTGAATGGCATTTGGTTCTGTTTACTTACTAGTGTAACTTCTCTTGGTATTCGAACAGTCATATGCACGTGCAACTGAATTGGACGGCTCAAGTCTCTTTGCCTTGGTTGAAAGTGGAAATATTAATCGAATGCTTGGTTCCTTTAGAAATGTATGATGATTTTTCTTTGTATTTGTCTGAAGTGTTAACAAACATTCTACTTATTCTATGTGACATATAGATGCATATCTCAACATGTATTTAGATTTAGCAAGATCAAGCCAACCAGCAATTTTTAATAACTTAGCACTTCCGTCTTTTGTCGTTTTGGTTTATCCAGGGCTGAGGTGGTTTATGACATTGACATTTTGTAGACTGAAGTTCTGTACCATCTTTGTTGAGGAAATATGATTAGTGAATTAACTAAACTGCTGATATGTTACTTATTAAAAAAAAAAAAAACTAAACTGCTGATATGTTCAGTCAGGTTTTAAGAAGTTTTCAAGTCTATCACCTGTTTTGGTCCTTTTGGATACTATTTGTGATTTCGTTCAAGACAATTTATCGAACTAGCCTCGTGAAGAAGTTGAAAGTGTCTCTGGATTTGTTAATCATTTTCATGGGTTCTACTAGTTTGTTGAATTGGTGGCAGCCAGACACAGTTTAGCTTTTTGACTATGTGGCCCTTGGGGTCATATCACGGCACGTTTGCTCCTAACACATCTCTTCATTCACAATTCTTTCACTTGTGACCTAAGAATCAAATCTAGCATGCTTTAATAATATGCAAATGGAGTGTACTTATCAAAACAAATAATGTGCAAATGGAGTGGCAAAGTTTTTGTCATGCTCCTGTTCTAGAAGAGGTTTTTTGCCCTCTTAACTTCCTAAATGTTGCGACAGCCAGGGTTAATGTTGATTTTTACACTGGTTTTGGCATAGTTTTATGTCCTGGAGTCCTTGATCATTATTATCTTTTGAAATGGTGGGCCTTCAATTAAATTTAAAGGACTTGTCATAAATTCGCCAAAGAAGTTGAAAACCTAAGAAGTCCAACCATGAATGATAGTGTACTTTCTTCTTCTGCTATATAGTTAATATTTCTTTCCCATGATAATATGACTATGGTTCATGTGTAATGTGATGGAATGGAAATAATGTTCTAGCACTATCCTCTCTTTTGTTTTCCATAGCATCTTCTATCAAACTGTTTCCTACTGGGTGCTCGGTCATGGAATGGATCATATTGTTTTGGTGTTTTTTTAAATTGCAGATTACAGAACAATCTCCGGTGTTGCAGGACCACTTGTTATTCTTGAAAAAGTGAAGGTGTGTCGGGTTCTTTCTTCTTTCCTGGAGTCTCATGATAATTTTGTTCCAAATGTAATTGTTTTGATGAGTCATGTTATAATTTTGTCCTGGGATGTTCAGGGTCCCAAATATCAGGAGATTTATTATTCGGTTGGGGCACAGAACAACTCGACCCGGTCAAGTCTTGGAAGTGGATGGAGAGAGAGCTGTTGTGCAGGTTACATTTCACCAAGCAAAAGAGTTGCCTGCAGTTTTCCCTAGATATTGACCCTTGGAATTCCTAATCTTACTCCCTGCAGTCAGTTTTTTGGGTTTTTTTTTTTTTCCTTTGCTCCACCAGGTCTTTGAAGGAACATCTGGAATTGACAGCAAACACACTACTGTGCAATTTATGGGGGAGGTATACAAATTTTTAATCGTTATGTTTCCTGCGTTCAACTTAGACTCCGGTCTTTGCCATGTAGTGAACTGGGTTGGTGGGATATTGTGGGTGGCAGCGGGTATCCTAGATGTGGTTAGGAAGGTTAATATTGAGCAGCATTTGTGTTTGTGTGCATGTTTGATTATCATGTTTTGTTTTTTGGGAAGTTTTACCAGAATGAAGGAAAAAGCATAAATAAAGGGCTACTATGACCTTCACCTCTCACCAACCAAAAAGGTCGTTTTTTTTTGGGTTGTTTTGTAACCTCAAAAAATAGGAAGGCAGGCACACTTTCAATATTTTCTATGGCAATATTATCAACAGAATTTCCTGACCCAAGTTGTACTTCAGCCGGAAGTAATAAAATTGCTAGATGCAAGACTGATGGATTAGTTTTTGTCTTTTGGTATGAGGTCTCCCATGTCGTAGTATAGGACCTATAGGTGAACTTTGCTTGGAATTCTTCCTTGTAGAGAGAAACAAGCGCACACGGAATTGCATGTATTTATATATTTTTTATTTACTCTGTCAA
>BPLS01028650.1:71159-113396 GCA_019656275.1 Rhododendron kiyosumense | reverse complement strand
CCCGTCTTTTACCCAATGGCCATGTCGAGGTTTTCCCGTCTTTTACCCAATGGCCATGTCGAGGTTTAATGGATATAGATTGAGAATTTGGTCACGCCATGCCTGATTTTCTCGCTTTGTTCTTTTTGATTTTGGCTACAATGAGTTCGGATTGTGGTTCATGTTGGTGTTCTTCTCAGTGGTTCAGGAATTTGGTTTACTGTGCTGTCCATAAAATATAGTAGATATATTTAGTTATTTCAATTAAAGAAGCCAGGAAATGAAAAAAAGGGAGACAATTTCAGTTGTGTTTGTTGTAAATCCATCTTCAAGCCTTCAAAGTTTTGCTTAAATTGAGTAGGAGTGAAATGAATCATTGGATATGAAACAATTTTCTGCAATCTCGTGTTCAAGTAAAATTAAGTATTGGGTTTGAGCTGAAGATATGGTTTGGACCGTTGGAGTAAAAGTAAAGGAGAGGAATGGGGAATTTGGGAAAAAGTTGCAATTATCAACTTGGGGGGTACGATGGAAATTTGTGGAATGTAATGAGTAACTCACTGATGATATATGGGATGACTGCTCTCAATTGGATAAATCTTCAACTTTGCTTTACATAACAAAATTCCTATTTATTATTGTGAAATATTTGTGTTGAATAATTGTCATGCTCTTATCCTATGAGTTTTTTTGGTGGTTTATATGTTCAAAGATATACCTCTGAAATACCTGGGTTGTACTGATCCAAAGCAGCTTTAGCAAGCTAATTCTAAAGCTTGCAGTTAGAAAAACCTGAATAAATTCCACATTTTAATAATCATTTCTATAGTGTTGCTATCTTTTAATGGGCCTGAAAGACAAGACATGTACGTGTGCATACCAATAATCTTTCCCTCAACCCTTTCTTTTACAGATGCTTATGCCTGAACATAATTGTTTTTAATAGAGAAATTAATATGTGTAGGAACTAACGGAAAAGAAAGTACCAACCAAAAATGTGTGAATTTGCTACTCCCCCTTCTCAAGAACAAATCAAATCACACTGCCAAAATCATTGCATCTGTCTTGGATATACCATTGGATGTCCCTCAGTGTAAGGCATTTTTTATCCAATCTTGACAAATTCATTCCCTTGAGGATGCTTGAAAGAAGTAGGACAAACTTTTGTTACTCATTCGAGGGTGATGTTAAAATTATTGTCCTAAATCTGCGCGCGAATGTTATATCTAATGTCAGCACTATAAACTTGATTAGATTCTATGCGCTTTAGGGCTTTTTTGGACCTGATATATATTACTCAGCATTCTCAATATCCTGTTCTTGATTTTTATGTGGACTTTGTGGTTACCTTAGATGTCTCCATTAAATTTTCGCTCATTAACTAGGAATTGAATCAATGTAACCAAACTCTAGCTTAATCTCACTTCTTGAATATTCCGTTTGTGTCCCTAAAAATTGGCTTGGTTTTGTTTTTTGGTGCCCGGTATTTTTCCGTTTTGTAGGATTATTTTCATCATTTTCATTTTTCTGAATCTGACGGCAAGAGGTGTGCAGGGTTCACCTTTATCGTCATCTTCACCACTTTGACACATCTCTGCTCACTTCCGTTTCATCGAATAACTATGCTTGGATCTCACGTCTCGTCGGAATCAGTTCGATGTCCAGGTATTGATCTTTGTGTTTGTTTGTTCTCCACACTTGTGCTTGTAAAAACGTTTTGGGTTCAGGGTTTTCATATTTTCGGTATTGAGGTCAAAACAAAAATCGTTTTGTTTAGATCTTGGTTCACGCACAGCTTTTTCTTCTTTTTTTTTGTCAGCGTTTGGGTTCTGTCTTCAATGGTTTGTTCTATTTTGTACGACTGAGCTTATTGTCCTTGATTATTCTTTCATGTGTATGCTAATTAATTTAGGCATTTGCTATCATATTCGGACGTTTCCGTTTGGTTCTTTCGTGTGTGTATGCTGATTAATTTAGGCATTTGCTATTTTGATTTTATCTTTGTTCTTTCTATACTTGCATTGCGCAATTTCTATACAAATGGATAGCAGGCCTACAATGCTTGCCCCTAAAGGCCTCATAAAGAAAGACGAATTCGTAAGAAATATTATCCAATGTCTCTACTCCTTAGACTAAAAAAAATCAGTTGTTTCTTTGGAATTTGAGTCCGGTACTGTATTCCATGCAAATCTATGGACTTTGGATTTCTTGAATCCGACATTTTGAATGGAAATTGGGATGCTTGCATTGACACCCTTTACATTTATAAAACACACCGGTTTTTGCACCCAAAGTTCTCAACTTCTCAAAGAACCAAATCATAATTTCGGGCCAAAGTTCTCCAAAACACAAAATGGTCAATCCCAAGTCAATAATTATATGTATTTAATAAAACACGTTGATTTTCTAACTTCTTAGATCTGTTGTTTAGTTATATCATTATCTTTGTCATTATAGGTCTATTGTAGAAAAGAGCTTTTTGGTGTGTGGTGAATGCAAATGTAACTTTGCCATATTTTATTTTGCGCTTATACACCTAATCTACAGTCTACCTAATTGATTAATTAGAATGGAAAGTGATTTTCTAATTAAACCTGTATTTATGATTACATGTACAGAAATTAGCGCAAATATACAAAACTTGACGAGTCTACTGCTGCATGCAATTATGCAAAGCTATAGAAGGCATTTGTGTGAGTAATTGTTTGGAATGTAAGATGACTTGCAGATCGTCAAAGTTATTTTACCATTGTCATACTCGTAATCTGGGACGTGAAAATTAAAATATGCTGTAATTTGTTATCCAACTGTAGATTACATAAAACGTTATTGTCAAGTTTTTAACATCGTGTTGGTTGGTTGACAAATTGTATTGGATTTTTATGTCATAAAACTGTTCCATTATTGGTTGTCTGATAATTTGGTTTTTTCCCTTTCCTATGTTTTTGGATGTAGGATAGAAGTAAGAAACTCATAGATTAAGTGGAAACTCGAGAGGGCAACCAAAATAGCATGTTTAAATGTTGATAAAATGTAGGACTTGGTTGAGGTAGGCCTGCAACTTCAATCTCCCGCTCATTCCAGGTACCATTTTCCCCCCCGGAGCTGATAACTTCGAAATCAAAAGGTGCAAAAAAATAAAGTACTACCAACTTGGAATTTAAGTTATATGGTACTCAAGATGCATAATGTGTAGAACTATGTGTTGTCTATTGACCTTTGATGCACATGGATAGTGCTTAAGGAAAAAAAAGTAAGCCCAAGAAGTACATGATTTTATAGAACCTCATTTAGGATTTGGAACAAAGGCTTGTTGATAGTGAGAGTATAGTCCAGAAGCTTGCATGCCTTCTATCATAGCATCAATCTGCACACTTGCACATACTTGTATGATGATATATCAAAATTAGGAAGATGTGAATGCATAGTGTGTCACTGTGTTGGTCAGAATCGTGTGAGTATTTTGTGTTGGTGAAGTATCCTCAAGTGGAACAGGATAGAGAAAGAGGGAGTAGGAATGCCCGAGTCCATTTGATACACAACTTAGTTTCTAGGATCCATAAAACTGAACATACACATGATTTGTCCATTTTTCATGCTTATTTTCGTTTAGGATCATTCACATACTTTTGTCCATTCCTCAACTTTTTGGCTAGGTTTTACGGAGCTGTATCATGCTAATTCTTAAAGTTGGTTTCCAAGGAATAAAAAAGGTGGTTTGTTCCTCACCAGGCTTGATATCTACTTTTTTAGTTCGCTTCCTTTTAATATTCACTGTTTTGTTGTCGAGTTGTTGCGTTGGTTCAAAATTGAATGTTAGAATTGATTGTGGACAGCTGGGATTTGGTGCATTTCAAGTGAGACCGTTACAATCATTTTTACAACCTACCTTTTGGGTGTGGTAGACTGAGTTTCAAAGGGAAAAGGGGTGTGGCTCATGATAGCTTACATGTATTATTAATGTCACTTTCTTTGAGACTGAGGCTTGGCTTTTGAGTTTTGGTGGTTACTGGCTTTTTTCCTGATAGAATGACACGAATTTGATTCTTTGTGACATAAATTAGTTGCTTTGGTAAAATAAGAATTCTGGAGGAGAGCGAGCATTTGAATAACTGGATGCATATTACTGCAAGGGCAAAGCATTTGTTGATAGAGAGGGTCAGAGGATATGGGAAATGGCAGTATCATTGAAGCAAGTGAGAGAGCCTCAAGCCAGTGGTTCTTATCTTTAGGATTATGAGAGAAAAATTGTATAGGCTTCATAGGAGAATCTAGAAGTGTATACGTTTGACGGTTAGAAATTTGGGCAGATTCCTAGATTATGAGACACAGGGTGCATGTCATTATGTGCTAGAAAAGCTCGAGGAGGAAGCAGAGAAAAAGCTTGAGCATTCTCTAAATGACTCCGTCCTGTGGAGCTCTTACTTGACGTTGGCCATAAGTAACCAATCAAACCAGTCGTTTGTTTTTTAATTACTGTTATATTATCTAATAGGAGTATAAGATTATGTTGTACCATTACCTAGCTTACTGAATGTTGGATTACTAGAGTTGGTTGGTGTTTCACTTGGAGGTTTGCAACTGTATTCTTTTAGTTCTTACTTTAATGTGTTTGAAAACAGATTCATCATTAGGTTTTTGCAATATTGTCTATTTAGTACGCAACTCTTTGATCTTGAACAATTTGCTACCAAACTTTAGTGCTACCAGACTTTGAATATGCACAACACTTCTAAATCTGAATATATAACTAGCTTTTCCACGAAGTTCTACTTCCAAAGTCTCTTACTCCACATATTTCACGGGCACGAAATCTTTGTACGTGCACGACGGCCAACACCTAGTTTACTTTAAATACGTATATAGGTTTAGTCTAACTTTTTATAAGTTTAATTAAATAAGTTGTAGAATGGCTTATGTCAACCAAATGTTTAGATTGATAGTAATTTTCCCATCAAATTAAAGCTCGGGAAGGGTAATTATTTTTTCGGAAAATGTTATTTTGCAGGTTTTTATCGACAAAAAGTTATAATAACTCACTTTTTGTTCAAATGGGCTAAAAAATTGAATTACCAATTATTCAGCTACCAAATGATTGGAGTATCATTTATCAACTCTTGGGGGGGAAAAAAAAAAAGGACTGACCCATATTTAATCCGACCCGTTTCAATCTGTCTATTTTTTATCCGTATTCAACATGCCCATATTCAACCCATAACCCGTTTCAACCCTCTCAACCCCGCTTATTTGTCACCTCTAATATTTAGAATTGATTCCTTTCGCTTCTGCCCCTTACCCGATTCGATTTTGCAAACATCTTCCCCGGACTCCGACCCATACCCGAAATATTTACTTATAGCAATTTTTTTTTTTACAATTTTACCCAAGAAATACGCTTTGTGGTACTATATATGAGATGGTTGGGTTTAGAGTACTTCACCCACTTTACCTCACACGCAGTCCACATTTTCTCGGCACCTTTGATAGTGAACACCTGTCTCCACAGTGATCGGCGACCCCACGGCAAACTACAAACCTTCAAACAACCGACATTTCACTACCCACTCTGTTTAGTGGTGAATCCATAAATTTCATATAGATGTGTCAGCTTTAAAGTATAAATTTGATATAAAAAAAAACACAATCCAATATAATTAATGAGAACATGTGTTCAAGAAAAAATGTAATGGAAACAGAAAATGAATCGACTAGTGTATCTGTATTTGTACTTAGTAATTCCTTCTTCCCAAAATAAATATCCGGCATGCAAATCTAGATCTTTAAAAGAAGTATTTTTTTTTGTTAAAAAATTCTCAACTTAATAGAACTCATTAATATCTAATGATTTGTGAAAAAATTTTGATTTTTTTACAAAAAAAAAATCACAACTCAATTCATTGCTCTTTTTTTCTCCCATCTCTTAGGAAGCAATTGAAAACAAAAAGTCAAAGACGACCGATGGTAAGGATCGATCTCGCGACCACTCGCGTAGGAAGACATTTACCACTTGACCAAAACGCCATACATTCTAAATTGTGGCTAATTAAATAAATATATAATGTTCACCTTTTTGGTCCACAAAAAAACACAACAATTTCAGGAGTCTCGCATGCCTTTTAGAGTCAGCTGAATCCACCCTAGTCTGTCGCTCTCTCGCCGACTTCTCGTTCTCTCACTATCAGTCTTCACTCACACAAATTCTACCGCAACAAACCCGGCGGAGCCCCCCTCCTCATCGGCCTCCACCCTTCCACCAACACCAAGAACCGCACCTACTACTCCGGCGACAGAGACTCCACTGACTTGTAGATTTCTTTTCAACACTCTCCTGCTGCCGCGGTCAATCTTCAGGAGCGAGTAGTAGATTACTAGATTCGGATTTCCATTTCATTTTCGCTTCAATCTATCCGCCTTAGTTTTTTATCAGTCTTGAACAGGGTCGGTCCAACTCCAAGGTCCAAGAGGCCTGGGCCTTGGGCATTTCAAAAATGCTAAATTTTAGGGGCACTCTACTAATTTTTCTATTTGGGCTTGAGTAAAAGGTTTTTTTGACCCAAAAGAAGGAAAAAAAGGGCTCATTCCAAGTTAAAAACCGGCTGTGACCCACATGAATCCAATGTGACCCACATGAATCCAATGAGGCTCAAAATACACACGGTGGCATTTTTGGCATTTTTGTAAGGGAAAATGACGGCCTAGGACGTGTTTTGATAATTAATACATTTTAAGCACATGCTAAGAACATTTGTTAATAAACAAAATGTTCTTGGCGGTTATTAACTATCAAAACACGTCCTTGACCGTCATTTTCCCTTTTTGTAAATAAGAGATATAAATGGTCCATTTAATTCAAACTAGGCCTGTAAATGAACTGAATCATTCGCGAATTATTCGAGACTCGGTTCGGTAAGAGCTCGTTCGAGTTCGATTCGTCTGCTAAACGAACTGAACCTGAACCTCAATTCTAGGCTCGTTCCGTAAATGAGCCGAACCTGAGCCTAACGGTATTCGGCTCGACGAACCGATACTTAAATTTAATTAATACTCCCGCCGTCCCAAATTCTTTGTCCGATCCGCAAAACGAAGTGTTAAAAAAAATACAATTTTTGCAAAAAAAAATCAAATTTTTTTTAACAACTTACTAGATATCAATGAGTATTTTAATTTGTGAAAAAAGTTTGAATATATTCTTGAAAAAATTGGATTATTTTTAACACTCTGTTTTGCGGATTGGACAAAGAATTTGGGACAGAGGGAGTAATTCAATAGAGGTCTATTTGTAAATATAAAAAATTTTAAGGTTGTATATATAATTCAGTACTTATTTTTTTCCCAAATTCTATACGATAAATGAAAGAGTTTGGTTCGCTTGAGTTTAATAAGCTGAGCCGAATTAAACCTGAATCTTGACGAGCTCAATTCGAGCTTAGATTCATCTTGGCTCGATTCATTTGTGTTTAACGAGCCAAACTCGAGTCAAGATGTTCAAGTTTGAATTGGATTCGAGCCGAATTCGAGCTAGATTAGTACCTTAATGAACCCAACAGAGCCAAACTTGAGCCAGACTAGTACCTTAACGAACCCAACCGAGCCGAACCCGAGCCTTGAAAAATTTTAACGAGCCGAACTCGAGCCAAGTTATTTAGGCTCGAATCAACTCGAGCAGGACTCATACTTTAACGAACCCAAGCCGATCTTAACAGGGTTCGGCTCGATTCGGTTCGTTTACGGCTCTAATTCAAACCCTTCCCATCTTCTTCTCACGTTTTGCCCAAAACAAAACAAAAATAAAAACGAAGAAAAGAAGAACGAAGAACAAAAGATTTGAAGAACGATTCGAAGAACTACGATTCACTATCACCAAATCGGCTCACTAACATCACTAACTGTGTACGATTCCAGGAATCGCGAGATTTGCTCGCCAAGTATCCTGATTGACTCCCCGTAAGTTCCCCAAACCCAACATTTTCTTTTTCCTGATTGACGTTAATCCCTTCTCGATTATCCATTTCATCCTATCTTTATTACATTGGGTAGTTTGGGACCCCATTCGTATAAATATTCGATTCAATATCTTTTCTATTGGATGTACTCGTAGTTTTCAATCGTGACATATGAGTTCTTATCAGATTTTTTTTTTTTTCAATCAATAGCGCAGGACACTTGTGTCTTTTTCTCTGTTTGATTTTGTAGGATTATTTGTGACATAAATTATTGAGTTTGGCTTATTAGTTTGGAGAAATAAGAGTTGTGGTAAAAATGTCAGAAAATTCATTTGAGGTCTTGTACTTGATTCTCTTAGGAGAATTATTTTTGATTTTGTTATCGCTATGTCATATGGAGCGGCTTAACAATGTTATTACTGCTCAGGTGGTGGTTGAAATCTTTTAAAAAATATTTTTCATTTTCATTATATTTGAGTTTGAAATTACCTTTTTTTTTTCAAAAAGAAGGTTTCAAAAGAAAGCGGAATGGGGCCTCAAAGACTGACCTCCCTGTTATGGAAAAGAAAAAGTAAGCCCTGCTTTCTCTAATTCTCTTGACAAAAACATGCTTATCCTGACTGATAACTCTACTGATGGTAGATCAGATGAGTTCCTTTAGAAGTTTTGGTTCTTACATATTTTTGGTATTTGGAAAAGAACTGGTAACGTCAAATTTGAACTCTGTTGGCTAAACTAGATGAATCAATGTATGCCCGCTGGCAAATCCACTGAAAGAGGTTTGTCTGGAGCTAAATCCACTCTAGAATCAAATAAAATGTCCCAATTAGCTTTATGGTAAAGCCTAAAGGACAATATACAATTTTCGGTGGAAGAACCCTACAAAGCTCATTCTGCATTTGAATTAAAAGATGAAAATAGATTTTTATCATTATTCTTGTGGTGGTTGAGTAAATAATCTGCACATGTTCTAATATTCTTTGAACCTGTTGGTTATTTGTATTTGCATTACTCAAACTAGTTGAATCGGTGAACCAATAACCAAACCGCTAACAGGTTTGCTCTTTGGTTGGGTACTAGTAATTATTATGTTATAATGCCTACTTGATGGCACTTGTTGTAAAAGTTGCACTAAGGTGCATCTAAAGCGCACAAGCATGAGTCCACTGAATATTATTGCAACTGCTGGTTGAAATATTTACCATGTTGAATAGTATGAACGAAAATGATATATAGATAAATATTTCTGTTTATTGTTTTTAAATTGGAAAATTTATGTAGGGCACTATTCCACCACTTGGCCTAGGGCATCCAAATACTTTGGGCCGGCTCTTGAATCCAAGCTAATGTGTCTCTTTAACATACTGTATATGTGTTTAAAGCTAAATATATGCTGCCTTTTCGAATCTTAGTTTGAGCAATTTTTCTCTCACCATTGGGTGTGAAATTTTGAATTCAAAGTTCATTTACAACTCTCTCTCTCTCTCTCTCTCTCTCTCTCTCTCTCTCTCTCTCTCACATTCATTAGTCTTGTTTTTAATTTGCATTGCACGTGCATCGATGGTTGGATAAACCCTGTTTGGCCTTATTGGATACCCCAGGCGGTTTACCGTACTTGGGCTATGTCGAAGAAGCCAACAAGCCTTTGGCCGTGATAAGTCATAAGTACCGCTCGACCGTTGCCTTGCATGATTCCTTGGCAGCGGGAGGTACATCTTGACTTTATGCCGAGGTACCCTTCGAGACTACCAGCCTTTTGCATATAGATAAGCCCTAGAACTTTCCAAAATTAGGACAGGAACCTCATCTAGGACTATGTGTCACTGCATACCTCATAAATTGTACATGTTACTATTTGGGAAGCAAACGTGGTCCTACAAAAGTGAAGAGGAGAATATCAGGTACCCACACATACCCAGGTGGGGTATATATTTCTTTTTTGAAAGGCGAGGAAAATTTTCATTTATCACAAGGATAAAAAGATGAAACCAGTACAATAAGAAAATAAAAGCATTGAGGGAGTCTCGAAAAGTACATGTCACCCACTTTGTTTGTTTTTTAGATTGAGAATGACAATTGACAGGAGAGGAAACTTATTCAAAAATTCTACATAACCAATTTTTAGAATCTACAGATTTTGAAAGCCTGAAAAAGAAAACAAATTCTAGATTTCCCAAAGTTGGCTTGTGGGTACTTCTGTGAAGCTGCCAAAGTGATTTTCTAGTGTAAAGAAAAAATTATCCTGAGTAATTTCAAAATATTCCCACTTTGCCCCTTATTTACCCTCCAAAATATTTTCCCTTTTCCCTCCAAAATATTCAACCTAGGCCCATAAAACCCTGTCTTCCTTTTTTTTCTTTGCATGTCACAACATGACACCGGTTTGTCATTTACATGGACGGACTATTCTTTGAAAAAATACTGTATTAGACTTGTCATTTATATGGATGACTATTTTTCTGTGTTCATATTGGCTTGTAGAAGTAAAATAGGAAGGTAAATTTTTTTTTTTCTTCCATTAGACAAATTAAAGGGCAAAACAGAAAAATTCTAATTTAAAAGCTTATTTTCAGCTTCTGCACTCCCCTTTCGATCACTCAACATCGAATCCAATGGCTTCCCCGAGCTTCAACGGTCCACTCTTCCTGTGGATGAAGGAGTTCAAATCTGTGGAAAGAATGAACTTTGTCATGTACGGTATGAACTCTTTATTTGGGCTTAAGAAGGTTCCACTTCAACCTCAGATTTTGAACGCAGCGATTAACCATTGGGACCCCGACCTTCATGTATTCCGCTTTGGTCTCCAAGAACTTTGTCCCACAGTAGAGGAGTTTCACGCTCTTCTCAACTGCAAATCTAAGGAACTAGTCGTCATCCCCAGGAAGCATGAGATAAGCCCTGCAAGTTTACTTGAAGAGCTATTAGGATTGAGTAGGAAAAAAGCAAAAGAGTTGTTAAAAGGAGGTGAAGTTAATGTTCTGAGCCTCATAAACCAGTTCCAGCCCCTGGGTAATCCCCTTGATGTTATATATCAAGCCAAGCGCCAAGTTGCCTTGTGTATCTGTTTGTTGGCCCGGTTTCTCTTGGTTTCGACTAATGGTAAGGTTAGCACAGACTTGGTAGATGTTGCTGCACAGATTAAGGAGGAGAAGGATTTTGTTCCAATGGTACTGGCAGAGACTCTTCTAGGATTGGACAAAGTTCATTCCAAAGCTTCAACGTCTTTCGCTGGTAGCCCGTTACTACTTCAGATGTGGCTTTTTGACAAGGTCAATCTTTTGAAGAGTCCACCTTTCATGCCAGAGGACCCAATGTACTATGCAAAATTCTATGCAAAAGACTATGTCAGCCGTATTATCAAACATCATAATACCGTGGAAGGTTGGAAACAGTGGTTTTCCACATTGAAGGCGAATGACATCAATTGGCGCTGCTCTAGGATTGTCGTTCCTGGCTGCTCTGAGACTGTCGTTCCTGACATGACCATCAAGAACATGAACTTCAAAAGGGTGGCGATTGTAGGTTTGACAAGCTTCACCTTTTATGCCCCGTGCCGTTTCTTGCGACAGCTTGGCAATGACCAAGGCTTGCCTCCTGTGGAGTTGGAGGCTGTATTCAATCCTTCCTTGAGGTCACTAAACCATTATAAAATGTCTTGGCCTTCCCGTCAGAAATTAGCAGCAAAAAAAGGAGGTTTCAATAGTGGTTTGGAGGAGACATATGTGAAATGGCTAGAAGAGGAGATAAAGGAAAAGGCACAAAAAGAAGGCCACAAAAAAGAAGGCACAGAAAAAGAAGGCACAGAAGAAGAAGGGACAGGCACATTGAAGAGAAAGAGAACCTAGACTTGTTATAAGCTCTTTGATTCTGTAATTCAGTCCATAAGTTTATTATGTGATATTGGGGATATTGATTTTAGTTTAATTTTGTGACATCTTCGTTGCGTACAATCGCTTCTCTGTATTTGTTGTAGTTAGTAGAAGTTTGGGTTTTTATGAGTTTTCGTTTTGTTCTGATTCTTCAGAACTCTTTATTTTAATGTCCCCCGAAACTAATTTGCAGTAATGATTTTAAAGAAGAATTATTTTTGACTAGGGTGGGAAGATAAAGTTAGAGTTGCTTAAATAGGAAGACTAGATAAAAAAGAAGGTAAAAATTATTTCTAAGCAAATCCAATATGCTGATTCAATTATTTAGTTATCAATTATACACAACGGTGGGCTCTATTCTTAGTCCTACAACTCGGTCATTCCTTCTATATCGCTAAAGCTCTGAGAAAAATAATGAGGTTGGGTTCTTCTATACTAGATATTCAATGTGGTTAATGTGGCTGGCTGCTTTCCCGCTCCCTGAGGCTGATTCAAACATTCGGAGGTGTGTTTACTTTTCCAATATGTGGAGTAATGTATAACCTATACTGGGGAAAAACTTGGGGACTATAAATGGTGTATGAGATTTTGAAGTGGTCCATATTTTGCATTTGTATAGAATGCTCTGTTGTTTTGGATGGTAGAAAATAGATACATTATCAAAGTAACTCACAGTTTTGTAAAGTTTCTGTGTTTCATTTTGGTACCTTAGGTATGAAAGTTATTGGTGAGGTGGAAGTGGTGCCATTTTCTTATTAAGTTAAGAAGGGTCATGACAATGAGCAAGAGTTGCATGGGTTCAGGAAAGACGTATGTGTCAATTATTATGTCGTTTATTTTTAATTTTTTTGTTATTGGTTTATACTACTGTGTTGTCCGTATGGAATTTTTTTTCCTTATGTTGTGAACCTTGTGATACATAATTCATGGGGTATTGATGTCAGTTATTCTCCATTTGTTCGACAGATGTTTCTTAGAAATTTTGAAAGGTTGACGAGTGACTTTTGCTTTTGTCAATGGATATTTACTTTTTCGCTAAATGGTCCTCTGCTTTTAATGGGACTATGGGAGGATAGCTTACTGTGTTATTACCTGGATTTGAAATTAGTAGTATGCAGTGTTTACTAAATTGGTTCCACATTTGATGTAGAATTCAAAGCTGATTGTAGTAAATCAATAGTGTTAACCAGCAAAGTTCCTTTATTTGCTATATTACATTGGGGCACCTTTAAGGTTCTCTGATTTTATTGAGGTACCTATCTATCTAATATGATTTGTTATTTGTTTTACAGGTTTTTTAGAGTTGATGCTTCTTATTATTTTTTCTATTCTTTTGTGTCTTTTGATCATAAGTAAATTGTTTTTTGCTTAGTCAATTGTGATGCTTTATTGAGGTGGATCCAGTTCAAGCGGTTTATATTGCGGTTAGAGGAGCTGAGGAATTTTTGCTTGCTAAAAAGGAGGGCTCCAGGGAGACTACAACCGATCAATCACAAATTAGCACAAATACTTGGTGGCAAACACCAGCTAAGGGTTATCAAAGTTTTTTGTTTTGCTCAGCAAGGGAGTTATCAAAGTTGATGTGGATGGTGCATGGTTCGAGAGCACGAAGAAAGCAAGGGCTGGGGTTATTGTAAGAGATTGCGGTGGTAGCTTTGTGGCCGCATGAGCTGTTCACAATCAGTTGGATAGACAACCCATTGGTTGCAGAAGCTGCAACACATAGAATTGGAGTCTACATGGCTTTGGAATTGGGGATGGACTCAGTGTTTGAGGGAGACTCGCAGAGACTTACTAAGGTGCTGAAAGGAGAAGAAAAGGTCCCTATTGAAATACTGAAAGGAGAAGAAATGGTCCCTATTGAGATAGAGGTTATCATTGAAGATATTCAAAGGGCTGCGGTTCAAGGGCGGGAAGGAGCTAAGGGGAATGAAAACTCTCTTGCTTTCTCAACCTCTTGTGTTTAAAGACCTTCCCTCTCTCGGTTTGATGTTGGTCTTGCCAACTACAAGAATCCAGTGTCCAACCAACTCCAACAACTCACTATATACAATGAGAGCGCACATTTTTTAGTTTTCTTGACTTAGTTACCCATAATACTTTGTGAATCATTTATGATCTGTTCTAAGTAATTGGAAATATAGTTTCGATGTCTTACACAACTTGCCCTTGATGAACCAAGGCTTCCATCAACCACATGTCATTGATTCACAGAGTCTAACAAATTTTCTCTTACTTCTTGGGGATATGTTTCTATGCCCCCCCGCCCCATTTTTTTTTTTAATACACGTCTCCAATCTTCAGGGCAAAACCAGTCAATTCCTTTGTTTTCCGGTGCTTCCCAAATTGTCATGCCATACTTTTGCTATTTTTCCATCTGTATCCTTTTTTCCCTTTTGCCGTTTGTCTTCTTCCTTGGAAAGGTGTCCATCAACAAAGACTTTGGTTTCTTGCCCTTTGGTTGTTTCTTTAAATGCAAGTTGCACACCATTTGCCCTTTGGTTGTTGGCTTAGGTTGATTTATTGGGGAGAGAGGCAGTTGGATAGGGACTTGAGTTTAAGTTTGAGAGAGAGAGAGAGAGAGAGAGAGTGTGTGTGTGTGTGTTCTTATTTTGTGCGTTGAATTTCTTGAGAGAGAAATATAGTTTGATGGAGACCTCTTGTTTTGTTCGTGGTTATAGACTTAGGAGGATACATGGACGTTTCTTTTGTTTTATCTTATGTTAGTTTCTTGGTTGAATGGTTAGTTTAGCTCTGTATGCTTTTTTTATTTAATGAGTTATTTTTGTTGATGGTTATGAGTTCTCCTTCCTTGATTTGTCTCTTCATTTCTTCTTGGTTGATGGCCTGCTGCTAATTTTATGTTTAGATTATATTAGTAAGTTCAGTTTATGAGCTGTGCATGTTTAATGAAGTATATCTCAGATTATTTTTCTTTGACGAAGCTTACTAACTATTGGGAACCATAGAATTGCAAAGAACTCAAAGAAGTATAGTTGAATTTCACTTTTGGATATGCTGTATAGTTTGAGACAGCACTAGGTTTATTTCGCTACTTGGGAGAACCACAAAAATGGTCTGACTATATGCAAAAAAAGGTGGGCCAATAGTGTTATTTGGGGAGGGTTTACCCCGGCCTCTATGGATCATGTCAGGAAGAGGAAGTTTAAAATCAGGAAGGATGTTATCAGTAAGTGTATATGTCAAGGTGTTGGATTTGGCTAAAACGCTAGCTCTTAGACGATGATGTTTCTTTTGATTCCAGAAACATACCGAGGACATTTGCACATTTTCTTTTTTAGAGTCCGGTTGGAGTGATGGAAGGATAGATTTAGTGTATTACAGGTGTCGCCATTATGCTCAGCATATCGGTTCATTGACATGGGCATATGCCTATATATACTAATTATAGGGAAACACTGAATTAAATTCTCAATACTAGCATTTTGCAACAAAATATTGGAAGTACTTTGGTTTCCACTTTAAAGAGTTTTGTCAATGCACATTTCTTCCACGGCATTAACAAAGGGATGTATGTGTTGTTTGAAGCATATGTTTATTATCTAGGTGCGATCTTTTAGAAGTTTGAATGAGCTTTCCCTTTCTCTCTTTTTTTTTTTTTTTTTGTGTTTTATTCTGCGTCTGGTTTCCAAAGACATATTGAAAGACCGGACAAGTTGTGATCTTGCAATGCCCTCATTTTTCTATCTTCCAAGCTTTCTCATGCTTTTGTGTTGATAAGTTGTATGTCATCTTACAAAATGCTTTGGAAATGAGGTTTCAAGGAGTACATATTTTAATACTCTTATTTCTCATATGCAGTAGAAAAATTAGTTGAAGTATTGGACATAGGTTGCATATATGGGTTTGGCTTATCAAAGGAGAAAAATGTAAAAGCTGAGATGGTCTAAAGATGTGGGAGGTTCAGCAAAATGAAACCTAAGTCCAAGGTTGTATGGAGCAGTAAAACGAATAAGTAATTGACTGATTAAGTTATATCAGTGAACTTGTTTCTTTTTTGGCATTGCTGTGTATATTGCAATTTGAGGTGGACTGGTCATAGTCAATCCAATGAGATAATTATTTGCATGAATTGGTAGATCTTTTGCAATTCCAGCAGTTCATCCATTATACTTCTTACATCCCATTCTGTGTTACTGTTTATCAGTTGTAGTTTCTTCTATCTGGTAACATGATAACTAACAAAAACCAAACTATGTTCATATCTCTGTGGAGTCATATTCACAGCTTACTGGGTTGGAGACTCAAGTAAAGCCGTACGATGATCAAGTGAAAACTTTGGAGGATCACAGCTTACTGGGTTGGAGCCTCAAGTAAAGCCGTATGATGATCAAGTGAAAACTTTGGAGGATCATGTTAAGGAATTGAATGAAATCTATCTGCAGCCGAAACAGAGATGACTAATGAGAACAACATGGTGAAACAGCATGCCAAAGTTGCTGAAGAAGCCGTCTTAGGTATAATGGAGATATGTGAATTTCTTTTTCTTTCCGTATGAAATGTAGGGGAGGCATATTTAGGACCTTTGCGTAAGGACCAAATCGTCTTTTGTTGATTTTCTATGCATTTTATAACCTGAATAGTACATACACTGTAGGTTGGGAAAAGGCCGAGGCGGAAGCTATGACAGGTGAAAAATCATTTAGAATCTGTCACACTTTTAAAGCTTACAACTGAAGTTCGAGCTTTGCATTTCGATGGTGCTCCAAAGGAGTGCATGAGATAGATACAGTTGATGAGGTAATCGATTCAAATAAGTCTTTCACTTCATTGCGAATGCAATACATGTGGGAATTTATCTCCAGATTTCATTTATTCTTCTCATCTTTGGTTCTGATCTACAGGTTGATTCTTTTGCTGTTACTCGTGATAACGAGATGCATGAAGCTACACGTAGGATTTTATCTGTGTTATTGCGGCAGGTATAGCCTCATTGCTTTTCATCCAATGGAAACTGTGTGCATGTATGGTATGCTGTTTTTGAATTCGAAGAAAGGAAATTGATCCATTTTTCAGGATGGCTGTTTTTTTCCCTTCTAAATCCTCCAGTTGTGAAGATCGCATGCTTGTTGCTCAGTTTGGCACTTAAAACTATTCTGGCTTTTCATAAATCATTTAAATAACCCATAATCCTCTAGTGATTTGACGGCCTTAACCAACAAATGACTGTCTGCCCTTTTTGCACTTTTAGTGATTTGATATGCTCACATGTCTCTTCTTTTTTTCGTGTGCTCAGGCTATTTCTTAGAAATGAAATATCATAGGTTACAATTCTTTTTAGGAGTCAATCTCGATAGGCACTAACAGAATTAGGCATTTTCCTGGTGGACTTGGTAAATTAATGCTCTTCTGGTGCAGATAGATGGATTTGAGCAGGAGGGTCATTGCTGCAACCAATAGAAAGCAAGATCTTGATCCTGCTTTGATTAGGTACACAGGAGAACCTTTCCTTTTGTGAGAGTAATATGAAGAATTGATTGATGGTTTACTAACATATGTTCCTTTGATTTTCGGTCAGTCGATTTGTAACGACCCTGATTTTCGGTCGTTAAAAATTTCGTTAAATATTTGAATTTTATTTGAATTTCCTTAATTTCCTTGTGATTTGTCAAAATTACGTTTTTACCCTTCAAATTTGATTTCTTTGCGCTTTAGTCTACTTAGCATGCCTAACTAGCTTTTGACCATCTAGTTGGAGTAACTAAGCTAGGAAGCTATCTAGTTACTTTTTCCTAACCACAAAATGACCGTTTTGCCCCTCTTGAACCTTTTGAACCCTAGAACAAGAATTGATTATTAATTTTCTTTTAAATATTTTAGTTTTATTCTTTGTCCATTGGACAATAAATGTTAGGGAAACTATTATCCATTGGATAATAGAAACCCCAATTGTTTATATTAATTGTATACTTGGTTAAAGTACTAAAAATATTAAAAAGTAACTTTTTGATTACTTTAAAGTACCTTTTTGGATTATTTTAATATATAATATCCCTAACAACTATTATCCATTGGATAATAAAAGTTAGGGTGGTTATTATCCATTGGGTAATAGGTTGTTCTTCCACCCAAGTACATGAGTTGATTTATTTTATCTTTTCCTTTAAACCCACGTGGGGTAAGTACTATTATTTTACTTTTTGTTTAAAAGCTCAAGATTTCATAAGTACCCTTTTCTTATTTTCTATTAGGGTTTTGATCTTCCTAGATACATTGGTAAATATGTGCATATATATACTAGTACTTGGTGGATTATTTAATTGAGCATTGTACACATGTGCCCAAAAGAAAATCCTAGCCTTTAAGGGCTACTTTTGATCTTAAGTACTAAAGTACATATATTTTAATTGTATTCTTGTAATATATATATATATATATATATATATATATATATACACATATATATACATGTTAGTACTTGAGAGAGAGAGAGAGAGAGAGAGAGAGAGAGAGAGAGAGAGAGAGAGAACCGAGAGAGGAGAGAGAGGTCGGAGAGAGAAGGGAGAAAGAGAGAGGAAGATTGGTTGTACCTCCCATGATCTTTTTGATCTTTCAAATCCTTGGTGTATCTATCTTCCTAACTAAGTAACTAACTCTCCATTAACCTCCATGTACTTCTTTGATTTGCTTGAACCCTTAGATCTTGTACAATTCCCTTCTCCACCATTCAATTGATCCAAGAATCAAATTTAGTACAAAATAGCCATGCAAGCCTAGGGATTTGCCTTTGATCTTCCAAGATTCATGGCATGTGTCAAAGTGAGACTTAGAGAGAGAGAGAGGAAAGGGCCAAGGCTTTGCCTATAAATAGAAGGCCATTCCAAAGCTTGAACTCACACCTCAAAGCATTTGCTCTTCCTGCTCTCTAGAAATCTCGGATTCCAGTTCCTGGCAGCCTACTGCCCTTCGGAAATCCTCATTTTTCTCTTGCTTAGAGTAGTTTTTAGACCCAACTTCCTTCGGGAAAGTTGTAGAGGACTTCGAAACCTTGAAGTTAGACCCAAGAACCACCCCAATCGGTTAAGAAATGACAAAGTTATTGTCATCCAAAGTTTAGTGAAAATCTCTGATTTTCATTTCCAGACAGCTTACTGTCTTTTGCTTTACCCCCATTTTTCTCCAACCTAAAGTCATTTCTAGGATTAACTTCCTTCACGGAAGTTGTAGAGGATTTCTTGAGCTTCGATTTCAACCCAAGAACGACTCTATTCGGCCAAAGATTGACCGAGTTACTGCCACCCGAAGTTCGGTCCAGATTCGGAAGTTTCACTGCCCGTAGGATTTTCCAACTTGCTTATTCGGCCCCGACTAGTTTCGGATCAAGGTAGGATACTCTTACCCTATTCCTATGTATATGTAAGATCTCGTATTCTTCCCTTTTAAAGTGAGTTATCTTAATTTACTTTCCATATCAAGTATTTGTATTTTGATCTTTACGACGGTTATGAGCATGCATATGTGAATTTCTTGTATTACTTGTGGTATAGAATAGAGTTGGATGATCTTGTTGAATGATTGACATTTTGTATGTGATATGTCCTGCCGCGGAGTCTTTGCATGTTAACGAGACACGAGAATCGAGAAAGTAGAAACATGACACCTAGGGTGTGTTTGAAAAGGTTGAAATGTTATGAAAACCGCAATGTGGCCGAACTTGCCCATTGTGTAAGGTGTGTGTGTGTTCCAATGGAAAACCGGAGCAGCGGAACCATTGTGAGGGTGTGTGCCAATGGGAACCCGGAGCGGCGGAACCATTGTGCGTTCCCATGGGAACCCGGAGCAGTGGAACCATGGTGAGGTATGGCTTGGTTATCCGCGGAGAGGAGCCAATGCAATGTGTGCCAATGGGAACCCGGTGCGGCGGAACTATTGTGAGGATACTCGGGAACCCAGAACGGCGGAACCGAGGTTGGGTGTGTATGGCTTGGTTATCCGCGGTATGGAGCCAATGCTAAAGATTTTTGAAAGGCTTGGTTATCCGCGGTACGGAGCCAATGCAAAAGTTTTTGAAAGGTTGTTTTGTAAATGGAAATGATTGACACGGTCTACGACGAGTCGCGTAGGAGAAACACGGGAAAACTTGGACACCAACGTTAGATCGAGAATGTGAATGTGTTATCGTTATTAGTTTGATTTCTATGATCGTTTGGTTGTAAGTTATGGGTTAGCGGGTATGGGGTTACTCTATTGAGCTTTCGTAGCTCATGGTGTTGCCTTTTTGGTGACCCTAACATATTATATTGGTAGCGACGCTGGTATAATATGTCAGATTTTGTAGATGAACAGGGTGAGCTGTACACCTTGGAGGCGTTCGGAGCCGAGGAGCTGGCTAGGATGGAGAAGCAAGAGGAGCTGTAGATAGGAACCTTAGTTTCCCTTCCTTTTGTAATAAAAGTACTCCTGTGGGGGTTATGTTGTAATAAAGAGCTAGACTCTATTTTGAAATTTCAATAAAATTATCTTATTTAACGTACCCAAAATTCGGGGCGTTACACGATTTGATTCTATGATCTTCTTTGGCCTACCTAATCAACAGACCCGTTAGGAAATAGCAGCTTAGACTGCAAAGCACTTGACAAAATCTGAATTAGCTGAATTTGCTAAAGTTACTGAAGAGTAAGTTTGCCCTATCCCATTTGTGTTACTCAATTCTGCAATTACTTGGCTAAAAATGAAATACAGGATTATCAAGAATCATTTTCTAATGGCACTACCATTGAGGTTTTCTATCATGGTTTATTTGATTTTACCCTTTGGTATGAAAAATGTATACGATTGGTATCCATTTTGGGAATGTCCAATTGACGTGTTGTCATTGACGACAACCAACTCTTAAATATTGCATTTTGTTTTAGTTTCCATTCAATTTAAGAGTTTTTTTTTTTTTTTAATCTCCTAAACTATGCATGTTTTCTCTACTTCGTTCGTAAACCATTAATTTGGCGATTTCATCCCCTCGACTGCCTCTCCGTTACCCATGTGATCCAATTGATAGCAGTTCTCTATATTTGGACGGAAAGAAGCTCACGTGATTGTCACGTCTGATCCCAGCCCAATTGAGAGGGGCAAATTAGACATTCCAGGTCCAATTAAGTATTTCACCACCTGCTACTTCTCTCTCTCCCTACACACTACTTCACTTCCTCTCTCATCTGGTATGGTGCGATCCCCACTTAGGGTTTGATCTGGAACAAAAATCAGAGGGAAGGAAGGCAAGGGTTTTAACACAAAATCCTTGATTGGAAAGCATAGCAGTGCAGTAGTTCGAGATGGATGTGTTGAGGCACGGGGAAGACGTTATCTCCAACTGTAAGTACAAAGAACAAGTTTTTTTTTTCCCCCCCAATCATGCATAGCAATGCATTAGTGTGGGGGTTTAAGTTTGTTTGTAACTGCATGTGCAAAAATCGGTTTGTGCGGGGTTTTGTTTCTGATTTTCATGCATCAATTTTATACCTCTGTTGACCATGCTTTTAGCGAGCCTAGTTTGAATATGATTACTTTCTCAAATCAACTATTTCACTAAGTGGGTTGAAGCTGGATCTTACAAAACCCTGACAACGGTTCAAGTCGCGCAGTTTATTCGAAAGAACATCATCTACCGGTATGGTGTTCCTCAGGCTTTTGTGTCAGACAACGGAAGTCATTTCAAAGGCAGGGTTTTGGAGCTATTCGAGGAGTTCAAGATCGAGATCCACCATTCCACGACCTATCGTCCACAGACAAATGGAGCAGTCGAGGCCGCAAATAAAAATGTCGAGATGATCATCAAGAAGACCGCTGAATCTGCAAGGGATTGGCACGAGCTACTACCTTTGGCACTTTGGGGTACCGTATGTCAATCCGCACTTCTACAGGTGCAACTCCATTCTCTCTAGTCTATGGGATGGAAGTAGTGCTTTCCATTGAGCTTGAGGTTCCATCTCTGAGGATCATGGCTGAAAGTGGTTTCGAGGAAGCTGAATGGCTGAGTGGAAGGTTTGTCGAACTCATATTGTTTGATGAAAGAAGGCTCCGTGCACTGTATCATGTTCAAGGGTATTAGCGTCGAATTGCCCGAGCGTTTAATAAGAAGGTGAAGTCGAGAGGTTTGGTCGAAGGAGACATGGTTACAAAGGAGATCCGGGCTCCGGTGTTCGATCCTCGTGGGAAATTCCGGTCGAAGCGTTCTGGGCCGAACCTCATCAAGACCATCCTGTTCGGGGGAGCTGCTAAGCTCATCGATCTTGATGGGAACGAATTCAATACCCTGGTCAACCTGGATTAGCTAAAGCGTTACTATTCTTGAGAGATGCTCGTTGGGTCGAAAACCACAAGGGTGGGCGACTCCAAGCAAAAGTTGGAGTAGCCTGCTAGACCAAAAACCTGATAAGGCGGTTCTAGGCAAAAGTTAGAGCGTAAAAGGAGAGGTAAAATACACGAGTGAACCTTGGCCTAAACTACGTTCTGACCCGATTCCCTGAAAAGGGATACATAGGCAGTCTCTCCGAGAGACCCGGTCATTTTCTATCAAGTCGATCCATGGTTTGACATTTTGGATTCGCATCAAAAGCCGAAAAGTGTGAGGACAAGTCGAAGCTGCATTGGAAAATCAGAAGGGGGAAATCCTTTATCTTTCAATTTTATTGCAAAATTACTATTTCTAATACACAAGCTGAGCATAAAAGCCTTAAAACAGTGAAGTATGAAAAACATAACAAAATGCTTGAGAAGCCTAACGGTTCACAACTTATTCTAAGAACAGCAAAGTGCTTCGGAGTCAGTCGATATTCTCTTTTGCATGCACATCTGCTCTTAGCCACTGTCTATATCGATTTCTCAGCCTCGGGGTAAAGTCTGACACTTTTGCCTAGAAAACCCTAAGGCCCCAGCGCCTCTGATAGCCATTAAGTGTCTGAGAGTTGAAGTTGGGGACACGGAAGTTCCCGGTGCTGATACGATTATTCTCTTGAGGAGCGCCTAACTGACGAAGGATGCGACTGGGGATGTAGAAGGTGAAACTGGTCAGTCCTGCAATAACCACCCTATCAAAGCCATCAGAACGGACGACCATGTCCGAAAGATCTAACCAAGGGCACCTCCAGATGATTTTGTCGGGCTGCATCTGTTGCATGAACTCATACCAGCCCGCAACATCCAAATCAGGGTACCGCATCTCCCTCTGATGGATCCTCTTTGGAAACGAATTCCAGCCCGCCACCGGTGGTTGCAGCAGTCCCAGCTTATTCGATAGCCACAGCTGTATGAGCGAAAAGACTAGTAAGAAGTCAAATAAAGCCTGAGCGAAAAGACAAGTGAGGAGTTATGGAGCAGCCTAAGCCGAGTGTCGAGATAAAATGAGAATGTGCGAAAAATCAGAAAAAGGTGAGCTGAGTGAGTTTACCTGAAGCAAAAGTTGGCTTCCACTGAAGACGGCTGACTGGCATGTGCATACCAAGTCCAAACCCAAAAGTGTCTCCGCCAAGAACAAAGGAATCACATTCCTACGTGTTCCCATATGAGCAGCCAGCTCACAAGCAGGGGACTGACCCGTCCGTCAGCAGGTACGAGCAGCTATGCAGCTAGCAGACAGATCACTAAGGCGAAGCGACGCCGGGCGTGCACGGCTTCGTTGTCCAAATTGCCGTTTGGGCTATACCTTTCAATCAGTTGCATGATGTTCACCTGGCCACCCTCAAGAATAGTGTTCGCTAAACCCCGAGAGATGTTGAGCGAAATGGCTAACAGCCCAGGCATGCCCACTTGATACGGTGGGACGACGAGTGTCGGGGACGAATAGGTTCGAAGGTACGCCTGAAATTCCTCAACGGTGGGGCATATTTCATCATCGCCAAAGCGGAAGACATGGACATCGGGGTCCCAGAACTTGAGGGCAGCCCATAAGAGCGCTGGGGGGGAGTGGCACATGCCGAAAGTAATGGAATGAAGCGAGACCATGGTATTGGAAATTTAGCCAATCAATGCTCAGAAATTGCACCAACAAAGGCCTGAGCAAAGTTGGGAGGGGATTTTCCATGAGAAGGGCTGAAATATGCTAAAGGAAATGGGGAACAATGAAGCTGTGAAAGCCACAATGTATTCATCCCTGTTTTATAGGCCATAGTATCTGTTTCATTCCGCATGATTCATGCAAACAAATAACTAGCATCCAAGCAACCCTATGGCAAAGGACTCTGCCTTCTGGGGGCTCAGAAACCATGTGGGAACAAAAACAAGAAACCCCCTGAAAAAAGACAGTTGGTCAGACAAGTGGGTCTGCATCCCAGATACTTGGTGTACGCCAGTTTCTTACTGGCGTATACGTGTCCCCCGCCTATTGGCTTACGGATCCACAAGCATGGCGTACGCCAGTAAGGTTCACCAGAAACCAGTTTACAGCAGCTACTGCCTCCGCATGGTCATTTTCAGTTCCGGAGCTTGCTTTGGCCAATTGTTGGCTCCTCCAAATCACAAATGATGTATGGGGTTGTAGCAAGGCGTCGGATTCCAAAAGCCACGCCTGATGAAGAATTCAGACCTTTGGCGGCCCGTTTCAAGCTCAAATCAAGGAGACGGAAAGTCAAAACTCGTTTTAGGGGCTATCGCCAAGTTTTGTCATGTCGTACACGTCATGTAGGCCTTATGTGACCGTGCAAGAGTGTCGGTTTCAGTCCGGAACATAATCAAGTCATCTTTTATGTCTTATGTCCATTTTTGCAATATTTCTATTGTTTTCCTGTTTATTTCTCGCTTCGGGGCGTTTTCTCCGGTTCTGTCGATTCGTACAGACCATTATGTGTCCGTTTCACCTTTCAAAAGTGTCGATCTCTCCCGTTTTGGAGAATTTTGAGTTTTGGCTCGTTAATGTCCAAAATTTCTTTATTTTCCGCATGTCCGGGGATATGTGTCGTTTCCTAGGGCATTTCTGCTCCTTTTCTTTCGAGCTAAGTCAATCGTGTGCATGCGCAAGTGTCTCTTGTCGATTCAGATCATTCATCAATGCATGATAGACATTAGTGGATGGTTTATTCTTTTCCCTTACCAAAGTTTCATCAAAAGGAAACCAATAAACGTAAAATACAGATATTATATACTATTAGGTCGAATATCCAAAAGCAAAAAGGTGAAAATATATCAAAGCGGCACAACTGCCCGAGCAAAAACCAAAATATACTAGGCACACCCGCCCGAAAACCAAGAAGGCATGCAGGCCTCGTCTCAAAGTGTCAAGTATCTGGATGTATCAAATCAAAAGACAACAAAATAGACAGAGTGTAGGCTATATGCCCGGAAAAATTCCCCTTCTCTCTTTTTGCATTTTTAGTGTTACAAAAAGGGGGAAATGGTTGGTTCGCTTGAGAGTCGCCACCCGGGTTTTGAAAAGGATTAACTCGAGAAACCGTTTATTGAAAAATCTGACACTTTTGCCCTTTGAAAAGGTTTTGGTCTATTGAAAATAGAGAGTTTTGGGTTCGGGAGCCAGGTAACGAGAGGGGAAGGTTTTGTTTGAAAAAGCAACCCCCTCGCCCGATAAAATCGGTCTCTACTAATATTTGTGGGTTTTGATAAATCATTTTATTGTTTAACTTTTTAGGCCACATAAACAGTTTATAGCACGTAAACAAATAATTGCCGAAGATATAGACATTAATAGGCATGCTTTGAACAAGAAATAGCCATAACGGTTAATATTTTATGCTAACAATAGAGACTAACAGGCATGCTTGCGTATTGAAAATTAATTACGAAAAACAACTAAAACAGTATTCTGTTCCATGGAAACTCCGCCGTACGGCAGAAAGTTGTGCCGTACGGCACATGGCTTCGTGGTTTTCAATTTTAAAACAAAGCTATGTAACACTTCATGTTTTAATGGGAATCTATGCTTATTAAGCAACATTTATGTCAAAACAACGACTGATGCAATTTTCATGAGTTTAAACTAGCATGGCATGTATTGTTTAAAACTGAGTATGAAACAGAACATGAAGTGATATGGTATGTCATGTAAAAAGAATAAGGAAAAGAGTTGTGAATAAAACTGTTCCCTAAAGATCTCTACCGTACGGAAGTAATGTGTACTGCACGGTGGAGATAGGTGGGATTCCAACTTTGATTTTCACGCAATATTTGAACCATTTGTACCCAAAAGCTGGTATAAGGAACCAGCCTGAGATTAATGGTGTACCCCTCAGAATACAAAGACAAGTATTGGATAAAAGATTTATACCTCTTGGAGCGAAAACCTTTCTATGGATAGTTGTGATTGATATGCTGGCCTTCCATGTGAATTTGGATGAGCAAATGGTCTTCGGTACACTATGATTGCAGGATACGTGACTTGGCTTTGGATTTGGTTACTTTTGGAGCGGTTTTGGACTCGGTTTTGAGGTGTTTCGGTGTTTCACGGTGAGAGAGACTGAAAAAATGGCTTGTCCCTTTGAAATAGGAATAGGCAATGGTATTTATAGAGTGAAAATAGCTTTGATATCAAGCATACTTGGTGTGCAAACAAAGAATTTCGGCCTTCAACTGATTTGCCACCTTTCTGACATTTTTGACCAAAAGTTAGTCCACTGTACGGTACATAAAGTCCACCGTACGCTACTAGGGTTCCACCGTACGGCACATGCCAACCGACTCAAGTTAAGGCGGTTAAAAACTCTACCGTACGGTAGAAATATGTCTACCGTACGGCAGAGTTGACCACCGTACGACATAGTTGACCGCCGTACGGTACATAAAACTGCTCAACAGGCCAAACTTCGAAAGGCCGCCCCGGACACTCCCAAACTCGGTTTTAGGTGTTCTTCGAACCGTTGCAAAGCTCGTTAAGTCTACTTGCTAATCCAAGTGGTTTGGATAAAAATAATTTTGTACATCAAAAGATATGACGTTTTACCCTCAGGTGGTCGAAAAAGAAGTCGTTTTGGCAAAATCCTCGTATCTCCCTCATCTCAAATCGGATTAAGGCTTATTATATATCGATAAAGAGGGTTTTGAATATACTAAAAGATGGTGGACTCTAACCATAAAATTAAGTTTGATTTATGAAAAATGGGCTGAAGCAGACTAAACCGAAGACCGTTGGTGCCACGATGGCCAAAACACGTATTCACTCATTCTAAGTGTCACTTGGCACTCTCACACCTAGTTCTAAGGTGTTTCCTCACTCCTTTGAATGTAAAGGGCACGTTTTCATCATTGGGAAGCTTATCGGTCACTTGTTCAAGATTTTCGAAAAGTAGCGCTCCAAAATGTTTAGATCAATCCAAAGGTTTTAAATCATGCTTTGTTTATCATCATTGGGGACTTAAAAGGTGCCTGGGATTTCAACATTGGGGTGTCTACAGTTGCCCCTCTTTGACGAGGCTTGATTACCACTGTATGGTTCAAGTCGCGTTAAAAACATAGACCACCCAATTTGGTTGTCGAGGTACCTTTTAAATAAATGCATTGAAAATTCAACATATGGAAACATGTGGTCGCGCCCTCTTGGGCTGCCTACGTAACCTTTTGTAGGGATCAGACTTGCGTAGTTCATGGGGGCAAATGCGATGCATGATATTCAAACATGATATGGATAATGTAACAAATCAATCCTATCGAGGATAACAATGTAGACCTAGCAAGGCTCTCTACATTATTTGAAGGTAATTTTAAAGATGATAGAAGATTGTTGAGGATAAGACCTCAACAAGCTATTGGAAAGGAGGTTATTGAGGGTGCGACCCCAATGAACCATTGGAAATATGGATGTCAAGGGTGAGACCTTAACAAGCCATGATAGAAGATTATTGAGGATAAGAACTCAACAAGTTATTGAAAAGGCGGTTATTGAGGGTACGACCTCAATGAACCATTAGAAATATGGCTGTCAAGGGTGAGTCCTTAACAAGCCATGATAGAAGGTTGTTGAGCTATTGAAAAGGCGATTATTGAGGGTACGACCTCAATGATCCATTGGAAATATGGCCATCAAGGGTGAGACCTTAACAAGCCATGATAAAAGATTGTTGAGGATAAGAACTCAACAAGCTATTAGAAGGTGGTTATTGAGGATAAGATTTCAACAAGCCATCATGCCAAATGCTTAAAAAGATAAATTAGCAATGCACCAAATTTTTAAATAAAAATGATGAACTCCAAGGATTCGAGGCCACAAATGGCCTGGTTTTAGGACACAAATGAGTCCTGAAAGGCAAAAATGTAATTTAGAGACCTAGAATAGAAAGTTGGCTATTGAAATTTGAGGTTTCAATGAACTCTAAAAGGTCGGATTTGTAAATTTAGCCTAGCCTAAAGCCGATGTCGTTTTAAAAAAATGTTTGTTGTGAAATTCCTAGTGTGGGGGGTGTCTGGTCAGCTAGACCGTTGTTTGAGAAGGTGTCGTTTAAGAGATTTGATTGAAAAGCTTTGGTTGACTAGATCATTTTTTGAAAAGATGTCCTTCGGGACGATTGGTTGAAAAACTTAGGTTGGCTAGACCATTATTTGAAAAGATGTCCCTTGGGATAGCTGATTGATTTTTGTACTTTATGCAAGACTCATGTTTCGACACTTAATGACAATATGGACAACATTCCTTTTTGTTTTTGAAAAATGGGCAACAAAAACGAATGTCCCCTTTTGCTTTACTGTCTTTCTTGTTTGGCTTTCGTCGGGGTTTGGGTTTGGGCTTCCATGCCCCAGTCTCAAATTTGGGCATGCATTTGCCCCAATAGATGGGGTAGGGCTGACGCACCTCAATCTTGGGTATGTTGTTTTTCCTCAGTGAACTGTGGATCCTCAATTCTGACTCATTTTCCGTTGCTGTTGATGGCCTTGGGAACCAATTGACTATGTATCTAAGTAGGGTTACCTTATGCATTGAAACTACTTTCACGAACTGGGAATTGACATGATCAAGTGACTCGATTGACTTTTTTTTTTGGCAGATTTTGACAAGACCACGAAGGATAGGAAAAGAACTTTTAAGTGACTACCGTGGTTACTATTGATCAACCATGTTGACTCGAAGGTAGGAAGGACTGTTTATCGAATGACAGACTTTCCTAAGAATGCCCCTGACTGGGTAGATTTGAACGACGTTCGAGGGGTGACAACTCAATTTGATGATGCTAACTCGAAGACTATTTTAAGGGTGGCCCTGACTGGCTGGAGAGTGATCAAACCGCGTCGACTTGAATGATAAGGAAGACCATGATGACTCGAGATTTTGAAGGAAGGCAAACATGTCATACAATTGGTCGTTTGAAACTTTTATGATAAACTTAGGTACTTGATAATTTTCCCTTTAGGATTTTCAAAAATTGTTTAACTTCATCAAATGATGTTTATTTGCAAGAAAATGAACCCATGTCTTGGATTGCTGATGAAGATTTACTGAATTTCCATTTGAAACGCGCCGGTTTGGACTTTTGCTTTGGATTGATGCCAATACTGCACAATACTTTGATTGCTGACTTTCTAGGGAGATTATACTGTTCTCTTTTGATCTTCCTCTGATCAAGTTGCGTTTTTCAATCTGAAAAGACTTTATTTAGATTATAACGGAGCTAAGGCTTGGGTTTAACAAAGAAATGATAATAGGCTCAAAAATTTTGTTTTGCTTTGGGTTATTAGAGCTAGCAGCTATCTTGAGTTTGAATAATTCTTAGAACTTTTGTGAATTGCGTCGTAGTGACAACTTTGCAATGGGGGAACGGCTCTTTTTTTTTTTCGAATGACGCCTTTTCTTTTGTTCCCTTTTTTTTTCTCATGTGGTCGTGCAATGCTTGGATCTTTCGGGCTTTCTAATTGACCCTTTAGCGAGTTTTTTGGGTCAGTTATCCCCAAGCCAAATGGCTTTAGAGCACCAGGTTTTAAGAGACCCCTACGGACTTAATTGCTCAAGTCAAAAGGCTTTATGTTGAGATCCAAGCTAACCACATTCAATGTGCCTTCACAAGGTCTATCCATCTTTTGACCCAAATAATACTGTGGGAGCATACCCCGATTGCCCGGCTACTACTCAATGGACGCCTGGATAAGCATTAACAAATATAGCATGCAATTCCTTTTTATCAAGGGAGGAGCTCCAAATACAAACGTACTTTCAATTTTTGATGTGCCAATGGTACCATGTGTTTGGACACTTTCATATCTCTTAGTTCACCCCAGTGTGGGGGATAGCTGCCTAGCTAAGTTCTTTTGAATTAAGTTAGGCTCCAAGGAATATATTTATGTGTTGGATAGATGCAAAGAATGCCCTTCTTCATTTTGAATTCCGCAACTTGACAAAAGGAACTCAAAAAATGCTCTAACTTTTGCCTAGATCGAATTTGGGAGTTTTGTTCTAGCGAGCTTTTGATTACTTGCCTTAACTTTTGCCTAAATCGCCCTTGCCGGTTTTCACATTTTATGTCAATCCGTTTTTGACCATCAAATAAACAAAGCGGCGATCTATCCGTCCATTCAAGTTCAAAACCAGTCAAGTTCTTTGAGTTTCATGTTTTCCTCAGCTCGTATATTCTGGATAGCCTAAAATGGGTGTCTAGAAAAACCTCTGACATTACTTGTACCAAGTCAATAGGTGCTCCAAGAGCCATCAAAGGGGGGCTACTGTAGACACCCTATTTTGGACTATCCAGATTATTTTATGTCGGTCTTTTGATTCCTCAGTGATGATTAAGGTCAAGAACATCCCGAGATTACTAATGTATTTGAGCTTTGAGCGTCCCAAGCCTCATTCCAAACCCATCCAAACTCCATTTCAAACCCTTCAAGCTAGAACCAAACGGCCTCAGCAAAACCCTACTTGCTTACGCCAGTATTGTGCTGGCGTGCGTTGGTATATTGCTACGTGTCGGTCATCGACCGTTGACCCAGTTACCACTGGCGCACGCAAGTACAATAACGGCGTACGCTGGTTAAAGCCAGTCAAAATATCACTATTCAACCACGTGCTCAAGACTTTTGTGGCTCCCCAATATTGTGAATAGTCCCCCTGATGATTATAACCTACAGGGACGTTCCCCTCTCTCTCCTACAATATCCATCACCTAGTCCCATGCATTTAATGCATGGAGACTCCCTCCTCTAACCCAACCAGCCTAACTAAGCCTGGTTACTGCCCTTCTTCAATCACCCTTGGGCTATAAATACCCCCCCTTGCACTCATGTGCAAAAGGTTACCACCATAAAGACTCAAAGTCTCTCCCTCTCTTTGGTTTCTTGCTTCTTTCTTCTCCTTTGTTTGAAAGAGAGAGCAAGAAGCTTCCCTACCCTCTTTTCACCTCACTACTTACATCATCCATACCTCCAACCTTCCTCCCTCAAGCTCAAGGCTTAAATTTTCCATCAATCTTTAAACCAAAGGTATACCAGCTTTGTGTAGCTTTCTGCTCTGACCCCTGAGGGGAGCCAGAGAGGTCCGGCTGGTAATCAATACTGGTCCTGGCCTTAAAACTGGCAAAATAATAAAGTTCGTATGCAGTGAACAATGGCGCACGCCAGTATCATCAAGCCATATGCTAGTCATGGCAGTACGGGCACCACTGGCGTGGGGATCATTGATCACTTGTCCCTTATTCTTGTTTTCCTTTTATCACCTTAGTGTATGATAAAAATTAGTTTACTGCTTTCCATATTCTAGATTGTTTAGTCGTAGCATTTTCATACTCGCTTTTTTTTGCTTTGGTGGGCCTCTAGGAGGCTTCTAGTCATGTTCCAGAGCCCATGTGTTGTAAAGCCAACACTGGACAAGAGGTATAACTGGCGTACGGTCTACGTGGACTGGTGTGCGGCAGTTATGACCGAGTCCAGTGGCTGGCCCTTACATAGTAGTTGAGCCTTGGCCTCTATCTATTTCCCCACACTGTTTATGGGGTGTTCTGTTTATGTTCATGGCTTCAAGCCATTTCATATATCTGTAACTGTAGACACCCCAATCTGGGCTTCCAGATTAGTTTACTTACGGTTTTTGATTCCCCGATGATGAAATGGATCAAGAACACCCTGGGAATGATAGCGTGTTTGAGTTTTGAGTGTTTACAAAACCCTTGAACCTAACCTAGCCTAAACCACTTCAAAAAACCAAAAACCCTATTGGTCCGTGTCAGGGCACAACCATCCCGCGCAGGGGCGCACCATCGCGCGACAGTGCGCCAGGGTGCACCATCGCATGACAGACTGACTCCGTCGCGCGACGGTCCAACCTACCACCGACCTTTCTGAAGGAGGACAATTGGCCACCAATGCAACCTTAGCCAGGCCTCGTGGACTGGCTGAACTCCTCTATTTCAAACCAGATTCACCTCTCATCTCCCTATTTATACCCCCATTGTTTCTCTTTCAAATGGTTACCAAATTTTAAGCCCAAAGAAGGATTCACTCACAATCCTCCATTTGCACACTTCAAGCATCCAAGAACAAAGCTTGTTCTTCCACCTCAACCTTTTCAAAACACCTCAATCAAACCTTAAAGCTTGAATTCGTTTCAAACTCAACCAAAGTTATAGCATACCTACTGTCTTTCTGCTCTGATCCCTGAGGGGGGCTGGCAGGGCCAAGGTAATCAATACCAGTCCTGGTCCTAAAGCTGGCAAGGTTTCAAAAACCGTCATGGTAGGAACCAGCGCGCGATGGTCCCACTCTCTCGCGCGACACTTCGGTGCTGCTTGCAATGGACCGCGTGGGGATTGGTGTCCTATTATTTTGTGCTTTATTTTGTGTATAGATCACTCTATTGAGCATGTTAATAACTAGTTTATTGCTTTCTTTTGTTAGAAATTGTTAGCAGTAGTTCAATATGCTTATCTGTTGTTTTGGAGTACCACTAGGATCATTTTGGACCTGTCCCAGAAATGTGTAAACCAAGCACTGGTGTGGTTGTACCAGAGCGCACCATCGCGCGCCCGACTCACTCCATCGCGCAACAGTGCGCTAGGGTGCATCCTCGCGCGACAGAGTGAGTCCGTCGCGCGACAGTTTGCCTCTGACCAGTGAATGACCTTGCACGGGTAGCTCCGCCTTAGGCCATTATTTTGTCCCTACACTGTTTATGGGGTGTTTTATTAATTTGTAAGGCTTTTCAGTCTTTAAACTGTATACAATGCTGCTATATGAACTGCGTGGTTTGTCCTGGGTGTGCACTGGTCCTTCCAGAGCCCAGAGGGTTTGAGAATAAGAGCTGTGGGTTTGAGCTCACCGACACGCTTGTCTTGGAATTATGCGCGGAAGAGTGAACAATATGCAGTGACTTGTTCAGTGCATACTGGTTTCTTCCTGTGCACGTCACTCCAAAACAGGGGCTTCCCAGTTTGTTTAAACTCCCACAGCAGTCTGTTCTCATCCTATACTAACTGCTCATCCGTGCTATCTATCACATCCTACAAACATGTTACAGTTTTAATCCCTGATTAACTGTTCCCCCGCCCTAAATGGCTAAAAATTGATTAATTAAACAGAATCACAAACAAACAACGTTTTCGCAAATGCCTAATTAGAGACCGATCTCCGGATTGGGCGAGAGGGGTGCCATAAAACCCTTCTCCTCTCGTAACCTGGCTCCCGAACCCAGATATGGTTATGACGGACTGGTTCCTTCACTTTTTCAAATCAAATAGCGCGGCAAGTGCTTCGAAATACGGTTCCTTGGGTGTCGGACCTTCAAACCCGAGTGGCGACTCTGTATTTTTGCGAGCGCTTGTCGTCCAGCTAAAAGCGCTCCCGCGAACCGGCATTTTTCGTCTTTAGGAAGGGAACGGAATCCTTTCCTAGAAGAAAAAGGGCTCACATGTCCACAGTGGCGACTCTGCTGGGGATCGAATCAATATTGGTCTATACTTAGAATTTAATACACTTGAGAACAATCCCACAAAAGTCTGTCAAAATAGTGAGCTTCACGCTACTAAAGAAAGGATTGGTGATTTAACAGGACCTCGTGTCCGACCATCCTGACTGGGGCTTTTCCGATTGTTCTCTCGTGTACTTTCTTCTAAGTATTGATTAAATAAAGAGAGCCAAATTTGAAAAGGCATTTGCAAATTTGCGATTTTGTTCTATTAATCAACTTTTTAGCATCTTCATTTGCATCGATGTGGGATAAGTCTCGTTGGATCGTTTTGGCAATCCGGCACGGTTTACCGGAGCCCATGGACCCCGAATGACTAACAACATTCGACGATGATGAGTCATTCTACCGTTCGACTGTTGCTCTGCGGTTACGCGGGCAGCGGGAGGTATATCTTGGCTCTAGTTCGAGGAACTTGTTACAAGCCAAAACCAGCCTTTGCATATAAAAAGCACTATAACTCTCCAAACTAGGACAGGTACCCACAGGGTAAGTTTACTTGCATCTAACCCCATATACTGTCTACGTGTTACTGCTTTCCCTTTTGCATGTACTGTACATACATTATTTTGCATAGGAGCATGCTTAGAGTGGTTCTTTCTTTCAAGTTTGTCTTGCGCAGTCTAAGACGTTATTGGACCCAATGAGGAGTCGTTCATTCTGTTGAATGTTTGTTATCAATCATAAAGTCCTTAGTTCAACGAGACTTTGAGAAATCAAAATTTACTACATCCTTGGCTCATGCCCGGTTAATAATTCAACCGAAAATATGGAACAACAAAAGTAGTGATGCCGTGTCACTAGCGCCACCCAGGTTGAAGTGCGAAGTCACTATACACCGCCGTGTTCAAAGTTAAGTTGCCATGTCATCACCACTAAGTTGTTCCAAATTCAAAGTTGAACCTTCAAATGGGACTAGTCGAAGATTTAGTTTATTTTGACATCTTTTAGGATTTGACGATCTACTCAGGGACATATGGCCGAAAAGAATTCTGAGGATTCTGGCAACGTCTGAAATTCATGAGGCAAACTCGTCTCTGTTTCTGTATATACATATCGTTTTGCGTAGGAGCATGTTTAGGGTGGCTTCTAGGTTGTCTCTCTTTCGAGTCCGTCTTATACTTATTAGGACGCTGCCATGACCCGATGAAGATTCATGTATCTTGATGGTGCATGTTGTCAATTTTCAAAGTCCTTAAATCAACAAGACTTTGAGAAATCAAACCTTTTTAAGTCCTTGGCTCATGCCCGATTGAAGTTTCAACCAAAAATAAGGAACCACAAATTATGGATGCCGTGTCACTGGCACTACCCAGGTTGAAGTGCGAAGTCTCTGTACACCGCGGCGTTCAAAGTTAAGGTGCCATGTCATCAATACCGAGTTGTTCCGAATTCTAAGTTGAAACTTCAAGAACGAAATAGACAAAGGCTTAGTCTATTTTGACATCTCTTAGTATTAGTCGATCTATTCAAAGGATACACCTCGAAAAGAAATTCGAGGATTTTGGCAGCGTCCGAGCATCATGAGACAGACTTGTTTGTAGTTGTAAAGTCTAGGAGGACACCGACGATGGCATCATGTACATTGCATTCTAATTGCTGCAGGAACCTCACTGCGTTCTCGTTTACTTTGCTATCCAAAGCTCTAGGCCATCTCACCGAAGGGAAGAGCCAAACCTACTTGGGAACGTGTGCTGGGACTATTTCACTATCACTTTTGAATCTAGAATGGCAGCACAACAGAGCTGGCTGAACTGCAGAAGGCTGTAAAGGAAATAAGTCAGAAGATGGACAAACAAATGGTTATGGTCCAGGGACTGGTTGGCCTCTTTACCTCCACAGCCCCACAGCCAGATATGGGGCTAGTCAAAGGACCTCCTCAAGCCTACCACCCTCCAGGGGTCAGAATCAAACTATGCTCAAGAGACATGTTCAACGACCTGGTTGAATTCCATGAGGCTAGGACTCACTCGAAGGAGGATGTTGATTCCTTTGTCAAAGCCATTGCCAAAGGGGAGGACACGCTTAGTGATGAATTCAGCCCCGAGGGCAAAAGAATGCATCCTCTTAATAAGGCAATGTGTTGCAACTGCAAAGCAAACAAGGGTCCTGCTTTGAACTCTCAATTCACTCGCCGAAACCCACCGAGGGTTTTCTCATGTTTCGATGCACCTTTGGCCTCGGTCTATGAGAGGCTCCTCGATGCTGGTTCCATCAAGCCCCTCAATCCAACCTCATTACCCAAGAATCCCTCTGCCAACATCAAATATAACCTCTATTGCACCTACCATCAAATGCCTGGCCATTCAACCAACGCCTGTTTTCGGCTTCGACATGCCATTCAGGATCTCATCGATTGTGGCATCATCCTAGCCCCATCCATCAAAAGTTACCACATTCAAATCTATCATCCCAGAAAATCAACCCCAGCCAACTGTACCCATCCTGTCCAAGCCTGAGGACAACCTACTGGCCGCTGTTTGCGCAATTGAGACTTTCTCTACCAACATCTGGACTGGCAGTAATGAGGAGCTTACAAAGGAGAAGACTGACGGACTGAGGTCCATTGTTCATGGGAACATCGAGTAGGTTTGGTCGAAGAAGCTAAGGAAGCTGAAGTGCTGTTGCTTGGGCCTGACACCCGCTGGATCCTACCTCTTTTTGTGGAAGCTATGGGTAGCCTTTTTAAATATTGCATTTTCAAACCGCATCTAGTTTGCATTGGCGTTTTGTCTGAGTCTGACACAGAGTCTTTTGAGTCGTCTAAGTCTAGCTCTGGGTCGGAGGTTGTGCCTCTTGGCCCTCCACGTCGTAGCTTTCGTTTCAAGTTTTGAGTCTACTGTAGTTGTCTGCTGTACTCTGCTCGGACTGCTCCCAGTGCCTGTTCTCAATCTATATTTATTATTCTAAGCAAATCATCCATAAAACATTTTATCACATAACTGCAACTTGTTACAGTCTTAACCCCTTTTAATTGTTCCCTCACCCTAACTGGCTAAAAAATGATTAATGAGAGAAAAAAAAATGCAAGTGCTTTACAAAATGTTCGAGTAGAGACCGATCTCCGGATTGGGTAAGAGGGGTGCCATAAAACCCTTCCTCTCTCGTAACTTGGCTCCTGAACCTTAGATATCGAAGGTGATGACGGACCGGTCTACGCCTTTTCAAAATCAAACAACGTAGCAAGCATTTCAAATTCGGTTCCTTGGGTATTTCACCGCTAAAACCTGAGTGGCAACTGAATCGAAGCATCTTGCCGCAATTTTACCAAAAAGAGCGCACCCGGATTTTTAAGAACAAAATTGAGAATTTTGGGGCGTGTGCCCACATAGAGTCACAGATAAGGGGCTAACATTAAGGAGAAGATTTTTATCTGAAGTAGTGTTTCCGAAAGTGATCAAATGGAGCAAACAAATGTCCAAATTTTTGTTCTCTCTATAAAATCTGACACTAAAGTATACAAAAAGAGTCAAATGGGAATGCTCTGCAGCAAGTCTCATTTTGAAGACAAAGGGAAGAATATAGGGTAGGTCCGGCCAATTGCATGCGTGGTATGCTTTCTTAATAAGACGTACATGACCACTTCATATCTTATTATTTGTAAGCAATATTGATTCTCTAAGTGTTTTTTTTACTGGATAAACATGCGGTCACATGGTAAGTCGAACCTACTTGATTACTTTTCGAGAATAATAACTGGAGATTGAACTGAAATTTAGAAGGATAGCTAATCTTGAATGATATTAATCAAAAACGATCGCTATGCAATTTTTGAATAATTCACATGTGTATGGATATGTGGCTTCCATGTACAGGTGCCTGTTAATTCCTTAACCCAATTGGACTCTATTTCACAGCCCAATGGTGTCTTCCAGGAGTCAAATTCCCTCTAAAGCTGGATCTCCATCTACCACAAAATAAAGGAAACATTGCCGGCTGAAAACAAAGATGACTTCCAAATAGTTCTAGTCTCAAGTGACAATGACCAAACAGAGTTTGAAGCCCATTTTAACACTATGTCGTGGCTTGCCTTGCCTTTCGGAGAGCCAGCTGCTAAAACCCTCACCAAGTACTTCGATATCCAAGGACTACCGAGTTTGGTTATCCTTGGCCCGGATGGTAAGGCCATTACCAAATAGGGGAGGAACCTGATAAACTTTTTTTTTTTGATCAAGAACCTGATAAACTTGTACCAAGAAAATGCAAACATTCTTACCGGGGCCAGAGTAGAGTTTCTCAAGAAGCTAATGGATGAAGAGGCTAAGAACCTCCCGCCACTGGAGGCACGCGGGCCACTGCCACAATCTCATGTTGGCATTGGAAGGCAGCGGTGGTGGACCTGTTATATGTTGTGACTGCAACAAGCTGGGGTCGGGCTGGTCTTACCAGAGTATCGGATGTGGATACGAGGTCCACCCCAAGTGTGTGAGGGCCTCCACAGCCCGGTCGCTGATGCTTGATGTGCCTTCGACTGCTTGCTATAAAGTTTGCTAATTGTAACGGGCAATGTGTTTGGATAGGTTAATTTGTTTTGTTATTAAGTAAGTGAAGCAATGTTTCCAAAGGAAGAACAAGAAAATGTTCACATTTGGATCTTCCTATTTTAATTTCGTTACTTGGCAACGATTATCGTATGCTAATTAACAACGATTAACGTTTCCCTTAATTTTTTTTTTTTTTCATCATTATGTTTATTTTGGAGAGTTTATGTTAAAAAAGAAATTCAAGGTCACGTGAGAAGATTCAAGTGAAATACGGAGTATCATACTGGTGGAAGCTTCGTCTCACTTTCCTCCAACTGTCCAAGATGTCAAAATCCACTGAAAAAATACACGTATTTAAGTTCCCAATCGAAAGAGGGAAAACATTTCTCTCATTCACATATATTCGTGGACAGGGCCGTAAATAGTTATTTATGAATGTGCATTGCGACCATCTAAGAGTGTTTTAGACGATTCGAATGTTAATAAAAAAAATTCGGGAAAGAGTTAAATTTTTCTTCGTAAAAAATTTATTAAAATCCAAACCGTCTAAAATACTTTTGAACGGTCACGATTCACCACTGCCATAAAGAGCTTATTGTTTCTTCATACTTGGCAAACAATATATATACACATAAAATGTAATATTTTCTACTACGTTTTAACCCATTTATTTTTATTTTTGATACATTTATTTTATTTTTCAAAATTTCAAGAGGCCGATATAGGACATTATGGCTATTTAATGTGGATGTTCTCCTCCCTCCCCTCAATTTTCCCAACCTCCAAGCAGATGTCAAAGAGAGTGAAAAACAAGTCCAGTACACAACCAACCAGCAAACCATCGTCCCTTACATACATGTGGGGTTCACACTTAATTATGGGTGAAGCGGTGGGCGTACCACCGCTCAATATCTTATTGTCCGTCTCAGCAATCAATGGTTCGAATTTAAAAATAAAAAATAAAAATCTAGGAAAGAATTCCTCACAAGAATTTTTTAAAATTCGAACCGTCCAAAACACTTTTAAACGATAAGATTGAGAGCGGCGTAAAAAGCGGTAAACGTAGACTTTCTTATATGGGTGTAGGCCCCACGTATAGGTACAGTCCCCACGTGTATGTGAGGAGTTGTGCTTGATTTGCGATCGGTTGTTGTGTATTAGTCGTGTCGGCAAGAGAAACAGCGAGGCGCTGTCACGCTCATCATGACACCATGGCCTTACAAAAATCGAGAGTATCTTCTCAACATCGTAAACTTCTTTGTCGTTTTCTTCATAAAAATCTCCCAAGCCTTATGCGCATTTTCGCTTTTATCATAGCCTGAGAGTATCCGAAACCCGTCAATCACCAACTCGCTCAAATCGAATTATCTTAATCACTCGTAAGTTCTCTTTTTCCCATAACTTTTGGGTATTCCTCGAAAAATCATGTCGTGGAGGATACTGACAATTTGAACAAATCTTGTGTTAGTTTCTCAGTTAGTTGCAAAATCACACCCCTTAGTAGTAGTAGTTGAATTGGCTCTTATCCGTTAATGTCAAACAATTGCTTGACGTTTTTGATTGATTGATTGATTGATCGTAGCTTGAAGATGGGAGAGGCACAAAAGAGTTCTGACATGGAGGAAGGGACCCTGGAAATGGGAATGGGTAAGGATATATTATTCTAGTGTTACTAGCAAATACTAAAATTTTTGTTTTCCGTCGTCGATAGTGTTGTTATTTGTTCGTGATAACTCACGTTTCTGGGCCGGCTTACACAAACCTCGATTAATTTTGGGGAAACCAATCCTGTCGCTCACTACCAGCGGTCCAATTAAAGCCGGGAGAAAGCTACATATGGACTTGCTTAAAAGGAGTTGATAGCACAAGTGTCGAACCTGAAATCCTGAAGAGCGGGAAAACTGATAAATACTAGGCCTTGATCGGCAGGCCAATCCCTTGGGGTCAAGAAGATATTGTTTTGTTATTGGTTTGTTGTTGTGAGCTGTGACTCTTGGATGGATTATCAGATTCTAAAGAACTCTCTCTATGACTCTTTGTGAGCCATTTCGTTTGGGGAATAGCTCTTGGTTTGCGTTTTGGCTGGGTATGGATTCATAAATTGTAGTTAATTGGTACACTTCTTCACAAGTGAAACCTCATCACATCCGTTGTGTAGTATCAGTTGAATTTCACTGTTTTCTTGACATGATGATTTCTATAGGTAACTAAACTTGCCTGGAATTTTGGGATGGAAGCCTGTGAACTCTATATAGTGGAAAATATACAACTTTTGCAAACAGCAGAAAGTTACACTAGGATTAGTGAATTAACTAAACTGCTGATATGTTCAGTGAGGTTTTAAGAAGTTTTCAAGTCATCACCTGTGTTGGTCCTTTTGGATACTATTTGTGATTTTGTTCAAGACAATTTATCGAACTAGCCTCATGAAGAAGTTGAAAGTGTCTCTGGATTTGTTAATCATTTTCATGGGTTCAACTAGTTTGTTGAATTGGTGGCAGCCAGACACAGTTTGGCTTTTTGACTATGTGGCCCTTGGGGTCATATCACGGCACGTTTGCTCCTAATACATCTCTTCATTCACAATTCTTTCACTTGTGACCTGAGAATCAAATCTAGCATGCTTTAATAATGTGCAAATGGAGTGTACTTATCAAAACAAATAATGTGCAAATGGAGTGGCAAAGTTTTTGTCATGCTCCTGTTCTAGAAGAGGTTTTTTGCCCTCTAACTTCCTAAATGTTGCGACAGCCAGGGTTAATGTTGATTTTTACACTGGTTTTGGCATAGTTTTATGTCCTGGAGTCCCTGATCATTATTTTCTTTCGAAATGGTGGGCCTTCAATTAAATCTAAAGGACTTATCGTAAATTCGCCAAAGAAGTTGAAAACCTAAGAAGTCCAACCATGAATGATAGTGTACTTTCTTCTTCTGCTATCTAGTTAATATTTATTTCCCACTATATTATGATAATATGACTATGGTTCATGTGTAATGTGATGGAATGGAAATAATGTTCTTGCACTATCCTCTCATTTGTTTTCCATAGCATCTTCTATCAAAATGTTTCCTACTGGGAGCCCGGTCATGGATTGGATCATATTGTTTTGGTTTTTTTTAAATTGCAGATTACAGAACAATCTCCGGTGTTGCAGGACCACTTGTTATTCTTGACAAAGTAAAGGTGTGTTGGGTTCTTTCTTCTCCTATTTTCTTCTTTCCTGGAGTCTCATGATAATTTTGTTCCAAGTGTAATTGTTTTGATGAGTCGTGTTATAATTTGTCCTGGGATGTTCAGGGTCCGAAATATCAGGAGATTGTTATTATTCGGTTGGGGGATGGAACAACTCGACGTGGTCAAGTCTTGGAAGTGGATGGAGAGAAAGCTGTTGTGCAGGTTACATTTCACCAAGCAAAAGAGTTGCCTGCAGTTTTCCCTAGATATTGACCCCTTGGAATTCCTAATCTTACTCCCTGCACTCAGTTTTTTGGGATTTTTTTTTCTTTTCTTTGCTCCACCAGGTTTTTGAAGGAACATCTGGAATTGACAGCAAACACACTACTGTGCAATTTACGGGGGAGGTATACAAATTTTTAATCATTATGTTTCTTGCATTCAACTTAGACTCCGGCCTTTGCCGTGTAGTGAACTGGGTTGGTGGGATATTGTGGGTGGCGGCGGGTATCCTAGATGTGGTTAGGAAGGTTAATATTGAGCAGCATTTGTGTTTGTGTGCATGTTTGATTATCATGTTTTGTTTTTTGGGAAGTTTTACCAGAATGAAGGAAAAAACATAAATGAAGGGCTACTATGACCTTCACCTCCCACCAACCAAAAATGTCATTTTTTTTTGTTGTTGTTTTATAACCTCAAAAAATAGGAAGGAAGGCACACTTTCTCTATGGCAATATTATCAACAGAATCTCCTGACCCAAGTTGTACTTCAGCCAGAAGTAATAAAATTGCTAGATGCAAGACTGATGGATTAGTTTTTGTCTTTCGGTATGCGGTCTCCCATGTCGTGGTATAGGACCTATAGGTGAACTTTGCTTGGAACTCTTCCTTGTAGAGAGAAACAAGCACACGGAATTGCATGTATTTATATATTTTTTATTTACTCTGTCAA
>BPLS01028650.1:36853-66159 GCA_019656275.1 Rhododendron kiyosumense | reverse complement strand
CCCTTCTAATGCGGATGCCCGCATTCAAGCAAGTTGCGAACCACACCATTTCTCCCCTTTCCCAATTGAATTTCGATGATCCGAGCCGCTCAATATGTTCAGAACGTGATTTTAAGGGTACCCGCGAGAAATTGGAAAAAAAATGACCGGAAAGGGCTTGATTTGAGCAGTTTTTATTTGAACCGTTCAATAAAAAATAAACAAAAATTGCTTGGATGAAGTCCTTCCCGGTCTTTTTTTTTGCTGATTTCTCGCGAGTACCTTTAAGATCATGTTCTGAACACATTGAGCGGCTCGGATCATTGAAATTCGATCGGGAAAGGAGTAGACACCCTATTCTGGACTATCTAGATCAGCACGTTTGCGGTCTTTTGTTACCCCTATGATGATAAACGGTCGAAAACTCTCCGAGGTCGATGGAAGGTCGTGAGCTTTAAGTGTTGGACCCTCCTCTTTCAAACCATTTCAAACCCTTCAAGCCCAGAGCTAGATAAGCCTCAGCAAAGCCGAACCTTGCTTACGCCAGCTCCTGCTTGGCGTGCGCCAGGAAATTGCCACGTGTCGGACATCGATCGTTGACTGAGTTTGACCTGGCGCACGGTGGGATGTAGGTGGCGTACGTATGGTCAAGGCCGGTCAAATCACCGCTTTTCTGTCACGTGCTCGAGACTTTGTAACCAACCCAGTACAGTGCAGAGCCTCCTGATCATTACATCCTGCAGGGCCGTCCCCCTCTCTCTCCTACACACCCCATCAAGGCTAGTCCCATGCATTTAATGCATGGAGGCTCCCTCTAACCTAACCAAGCCCCTTAACCCCAGCTGATCCCCCTGGTCTCAGTCCCCCTCTCCACCATAAATACCCCTCTTGCATTCATTTGCAAGGGGTTAGCACATTCATTAACCCAAGCTCTCCCTCTCTTCTTTCTCTTGTTCTCTCTTCTCCATTGAAAGAGTAAGAGTAAGAGGGGTACCTCACACTACTGATCAGTCATTACACACCCTCCATCTTCAACCTCCAAAGCTCACAACCATCTTTCCATCTCTTGCACCAAAGGTATACCACCTTTGTGCTGCTTTCTGTTTTCAATTCCTGAGGGGAACCAGAAGGGTTCTGGCTAGTAACTGATACTAGTCCAGGCCCCTTTCTGGTAAAATAAATCAGTCGTAGAGGACGAGCCATGGCGCACGCCAGCTTAATCAAGCCGTACGCCACCTTTGGCTGTATATGCACAGTTGGCGTGGGGATCATGAAATGTCCATTTATTGCTTACTTCCTTTTCTGTCATCACCTTCTAGCGTGCTAATAACCAGTTTATTGCTTTCTGTATTTTAGAACTGTTCAAATGTAGCTTTCCAAACTTGTACCTTTCTTGCTTTCAAGGCCTCTGGGATACTTCTGGTCATGTTCAGAACCCAGATGATGTAAAGCCAAACACTGGTTAGCATGCAAGCCTGGCGTACGGTTCCCATGGGGTGGCGTACGGCATGCTTGACACAGACCAGTGCCTGGCCCTTACATCGCAGTTCAATCCTGGCCTCTTATTCCTCCCCACTCTGTTTATGGGGTTTGCTTTGCTGTCTTCCTGGCTCTTAGCCATCTCTCATGTCTGTATATGCACTTAAACTATATTATGAATTGCGTGGTTTGCCCTGGGTGTGCACTGGTCCATTCCAGAGCCCAGAGGGTTGAGAGCAAAAGCTGTAGGAGTTGGTAGGGTAGTGTACGCCAGCTTTGAGGTGGCATGCACAGGGTGTGTTGGCGTGTAGTGGCTTGACCATTGCGTGCCAGCATGTTGCCTGCTCACGCGCCCGACGAGCAGCGTACATCACCCCGTCGAAACTGTTCACAGTGCTTGTTCTCAATCTATGTTCTTACGTTCAAATTCAATTCAAGCAAACAAATCATCATCCATAAACATTTTGTCATAAAAACTGCAACTTGTTACAGTTTTTTAACCCCCATTAACTGTTCCCCCGCCCTAACTGGCTAAAGAATGATCAAATGAGAGAAAATGCGAATGTTTTATAAAATGCCCGAGTAGAGACCGATCTCCGGATTGGGCGAGAGGGGTGCCATAAAACCCTTCCCCTCTCGTAACCTGGCTCCCGAACCTCAGATATCGAAGGTGACGACGGACCAGTCTGCGCCTCTTCAAATCAAATCAAACCATTTTAAAATCAAAGCAAACGCAGCAAGCGTTCTCGAGTTCGGTTCCTTGGGTGTTTCACCGCTAAAACCCGAGCGGCAACTCTGAATCGAAGCGTTTCGCAGCGCTATTTTCTAAAGGGGCCGCCCCCAAACAAATTCATTCCTTGCAAAGCCAAAATCGGGCAATTTTTTGGGGCGTGTGCCCACAGTGGCGACTCTGCTGGGGACAATTGCATTAATTAGTATTTGGCGATTAATACATAAAAGAACAATCTTCAAAAAGCTTGTCAAAACAGTACGCTTCGCGTTGCTGAAGAAACGGAATGGTGACGTAACAGGATCTCAACATCCGACCAATCCGAACTGGGGCTTTTACTATTGTTCACTTGTGTAGTTTTCTCCAAGTATTGATTAATGAAAGTGAGCCAAGCTTCAAAGGGCATTTTCAAAACCTTACATTTCTCTCTCATTTTAATCATTCTTCGGCACTTCTCCATTTGCATCGATGTTGGATAAGCCCCGTTGAGGCATTTTGGGTAACCGGCACAGTTTACTGGAGCCCGGGGTCCTCGAATGCCCAATAACCTTGGACGATGATAAGTCGTAATACCGTTCGACCGTCGCTTTGCTGCACGCATTGCAATGGGAGGTATACCGCGGCTTTAGTCAGAGGAACCCCTTTAAGCCAAAATTGGCCTCTACATGCGTACGAAGCACTAGAACCTTTCAACCTAAGACAGGAACCTACAGGGTAGGATTACTTGCATCTAACCCCCATAAATTGTCTATGTGTTACTGCTTTCCTTATCGCATGCCTGTACATACATACATCCCGCTTTGCGTAGGAGCATGCTAGGGCTGCTTTTAGGCCTGTCTCGAGTTCGTCTCGTGACTGTTAGGACCCTGCCATGGACCGATGAAGAGTCGTGCACCTTGATGTTGCGCGTTTGTCAATCTCCAAAATCCTTGGGTCAGCGAGACTTTAGGAAATCAGGACTGTTTAAATCTCTTGTCTAAATCTAGTCAAAGTTTCAAACAGAAAATCAGGAACAACGAAGAGAATGTCGTGATACCCACACCATCTAGGTTAAAGTGCTAATCACTTACACCATCAAGGCTCCGGCACAGTGCTGCTTACGCCACTTCGGTTATGGTATCACGCCATCTGCACTATGTTGTTCTGACCTCCAAAGTTGAAACTTCGAGAAAAGAGCAGCCGAAAGGTTTAGATTGTCTTGACATCCTATGGTGTCCATCGATTCAAAATAAGGATACACCGTCGAAAAAAAATCCGAGGATTCCATGGCAGCGTCCTAACAGCACAAGCTGGACTCCCTCTAGTGTTAGAGTCTAGGAGGACACCGACGACGTTGGCATGCCCATTTCTTTCAATTCTTTCGAAATAAACTGTTGCAGGCTGTCTTTGAGCCCATCTATTTTGCTGTTTAGCTGAACTATGGGGAGCTTCGAAATCAAGAGCCAAACCCGCTTGGGAACGTCCGTCGAGTCTGCTTGAGGGTCTATTTGAGGGATTGTTTTTCTGCTCAGCACAACGGAAGCTCAGCTCTGCACTCTGTCAAGGGAGGATTCGCCGCCAACCACTCCGCACGAATCTCCTCCGTCCTCTCCATCTCCACCTATAACTCCAAAACCAGTCAAGACAGAAATCCTAGACATGGCAGATGTTCCGCCACCGAATCTTACCACCATTCTAGCTGACCTCCAGCATAACTTAGCCATCATGCAGCAAAGGGCTGACCAAGCCGACACTGCTATGACCAATCTGCAGGCTCTTATCAACGAAAGGCTCCCAGCCGGAAGGATAGAGGGCGAAAGGCAAGAGCGCGAAAACCCAGCTGGGGAGGACATTCCAGCCGAACAGCCTGCTGCGAATCCCGAAATGGCTGCCCTGATCGCCAAGATGGCCAAACTAGAAAAGTCAGTTGCCAAGTCCAAAAGAATCAGTGCCGGAGGGTTGAACATGGACCGTCTCTGCCCCTTTCCAAATGCGCGGCTCCCGGAAAGGTTCAAAATGCCCGACTTTGCAAAGTTCGACGGGACGGGCGACCCGAAAACACACCTGCTAGCTTACCACGGTGCAATGAAGCTGCATGGGGTCGAAGAAGAGGCAATGGCCCAATTGTTCCCTCAGACTTTGGCCAGCCTAGCTTTTCAGTGGTTTTTGTCTCTCGACGTCTTCAAGAGCAGAACATGGGAAGACATTGGCGCGGCCTTCTTCACCCAGTACAGCTACAACTCCCAACTCAAAATGACCACCTGAGAGTTGGAGTCCACCAAAATGAATGCGAAAGAGTCTTTTGCGGACTTTATCAAGCGTTGGAGGACTAAGGCTGCTGTCATGACCGATCGGCCGAGTGAGAAGGACCAAATCCGCATCATCTCCCGTAATCTGCAGCCCGACTTTGCTAAGAATCTGGTGCTAGTCCAAGGGGCCGATTGGGACACCTTTTTTGAATCCGGCCTTGCCATTGAGGAAGCTCTCCAAACTGGGGTTCTGCCGCGTAGCGACCCTCCATCTTCCTCCTCGTGATCCAAAGTCAAAACTCGTGCTTACACGGGGAGCAGCGCTGCTTTGTTTGGCAATAACAGCTATGCCAACGCCACATCTGCCGGTAGCAGCACTACTCAAGATTCCAACCATATTGCCGATGTCAATCAAGTCCAAGCTCCTCCGAAATCCCGAAACCGCAACCAACCTCGGAACTTCACCAAGTTTGAAGCTCCACTCTCTCAAGTGCTAGAAAGGTTGACCAAATCCGGTCACCTCAAACCGCTGGATCCAACTCCGCTACCCCAAAATCCATCCCCTAGCCATAACCCGAACGCTTTCTGTGCCTATCACCAGATGCCTGGTCATTACACCGACTCTTGCTATCGCCTCCGTCATGCAATACAAGATTTGGTAGATAGCAGAACCATTCCTACCCCTCCTAAGCCCAACGTGATTACCAACTCCATGCCGCAGCACAACGGCCACCCTCAAATCAACCAAATCAACCTTACCTCCACTATAATCCAACCTAGCTCCACCATATTCAACCCCACTGACCATATAACCCCAACCTTCCATCCCAAACCTGTTGTGGCTTTCCCGGAGGACGTCAGTATCAATATGCTAGCCGTCGGGTGGAACCTGGAAGACAAGGCAAGAGAGTGGGAAGAGCTGGCTCATGACTGGGATGAGCAGTATCACTTGGGTTTCCCTCAAAATCCCGTGGTCGATCAAGAGCAATTAGACCAGTGGGAGGAGGAATGGATCGCAGCACGAGCCGACCCGTTAGATGGCCTGTCACTGTTCATGCTTTTCTACCAACCAGAGCCGGTCTTGCTCGAAGAGGAAGACAAGGAATACGTGTGGGGTGTGGAACCCGATGTTGTACTACCCGTCGAACTCCAGGATCTTAGCATGGGAGAAGTCAACACTAGCCATGACATAGATGAGCAGAACTTGAACTTTTACGTCGAAAAAGAGAGTGCTTCCGATGAGCCCCGCCGGCTGGGGGCCTTCCTGCCTCTGATTGATGCACTTTCGGATGCTGTGCATGAGTACGACCTTGTGGTGGGGCCAACCTTCAACATCGTCCCTTTGGATCAGCACCGTCCCTTGGTAGCTCCGAGTGAGGACTGCTCAAGCATGGTTCTCAATGCACCACCCGATGATCTGTGGAATGTAGATGAGATCGTCGACCTAAGCACGAACCCCCTCCCGGCTAACTTGTGGAAGGATGACAGGGTGGTCGACATGCAAGTTGGAGACGAAATCTGGACTGTCAACACTGCTTTAGTGGACGGAGGCTTTTGGGACGTACCATTTGTCACTAATCCGGGAACACCTTTTGAGGAAGCTGCTGCACAGGATCCGACTTTTTGGGAAGGACAAGTCATGAGCGATTTGGAATGGGTTACGGCTCCGGGCCAGGTTGCATCGATCGACAAGGGGAAAAGCAAGCTAGAGGAAGTGCCTGCTGATTTCTGGGATTTTGTGGACACATCGCCTTGGTGGGAGGTTGCTAATGTCACTAGGAGCGGCCGAGTCTTCCAACCGCCCAATCTTTCGGGTGGGAGCTCGTCCAATCCCGACAGTGATCAAAGACTCACCGTTCTCTCTGCTCAAAAGAACGCTCCGGCCATTCCTAGCGGGGTACCTGAAGAGGATGCTATCCTGAAACAGCTGGAAAGGATCCCTGTCGCCGTCTCTGTCTGGGGTCTGATATCGTCGTCAAAGGAGCACCGAGAAAGGCTGTCTGCTGCGCTAGCCCGTCTTACCGTACCAACTGACATCACCCCCGAGGCCATGGTTGCACTAATCTTACCGTTGCTTTCCAAGCATTCCGTCACTTTCACCGAAAAGGACCTACCTGTCGACGAAACTGCTCATAATCGCCCGTTGCACATCACCATCAAGTGTAAGGGACATTGGGTGCCGACTGTGCTAATCGATAATGGGTCTGCGATCAACGTCTGCCCGATGAGGGTTGCTTACCGTCTGGGGCTCACCAAGGCTGACCTCACGCCTTCCAATTTGGCGGTCAAGGCTTACGACAACACGCGCCGCGTAGTCGAAGGGACTCTCATGCTGAAACTTGATGCCGAGGGCTTTGAAATGGACGTAGAGTTCCATGTGGTTGACATCCCCGCCACTTTCAACTTGCTATTGGGAAGGCCATGGCTACATAGAGCGGACATCATGGCTGTGCCGTCAACTCTCCATCAGAAGGTCATGCTGGGGCTTCCTACCGGGACTTTAACCATCTGCGGAGACTCTGGGATCCGCCCGCTCAAGGATGATGGGACCCCTGTTCTAGGAATCATGCACGGGGAGGAAGACTCAGACTTTGGAGGTTTTGCTCAGTCCTAGCTATTGTCATGGATGACGACTTCATAATCAGCTCTACTGCCCTCGAAATCATGAAGAAGATGTCGTTCATGCCTGGTTTAGGGCTCGGGATCAACCAGCAAGGGATCGCTGAGTTCCCTGTCTTTCCCTTTACCGAAGGCCGCTTTGGCCTGGGATACACTCCCCCTACCAAAAAGGCCAAACCAGGGAAAGCCACGGGAAAACCTCGGACCCTTTATGGTAACCCCGACAGCTATTTCGTCCGTGAAGGAGGAGGCGTTGCTTATCTGGGGCAGGCTGAGCCATTTTGGGATCAAGTGACCAGGACTTGGCTACCGGGCTTTGAGATCTTCGCCGCCGACACTTGGTTTGATAACGAAGAGGAAATAGCAAAGGAGGAGCTGGCTGCAAAGGAATTCAAGAGGCAGTTAGTCGCAATCAAGGAAAGGGCTGACTGGTTGGTCGCTTTTGATCAAGGGGGTCTAGAGGAGCTGTTCTCCCAAGTGGGTTTGGTTGGCAAGGAAGACGAGGCCGAGGTGCTGATGCTTGGGCCCGATTCTCCAGATCTTCTCAACGATCCAACCTCCCTCATCGTCGAAGCAAAGGGTAGTCTTAATAACTGCATTTTTACTCCCCGTCTAACATGCATTGACGATGTATCTGAATCTGACATGGAGTCTGTCGAGTCTAAGTCTAGCTCAGAGTCGGAGTTCGTGCCTCTCGGCCCTCCACATCATCGCTTTTACTTCGAGTTTGAGTCGACTGTACTTGGCAACCCCTCTGGGTTTTATGAAATGCATGATCCTGCTTCCGACTACTTTGTTGACTTCTATATAAACTGTGTCGACCCCGACGATGAAGGAATCGACTTTGACGGGAACATCCCGGCCGAGTTGCATTCCCTCATCGAAAGGGAAGACGAAAGGCATGCTCAGCCTCTAAAAGACGAAGTAATTTCAATAAATCTGAAAGATGAGGATGATCCCCGCATGATGCAAATTGGTTCCACCTTATCCCCGACAAACCATGTAGCCACAATCGAAGCTCTCAAGGACTACGCCTTGGTTTTCGCCTGGTCTCACGCAGACATGCCCGGTATTGACCCCGAAATCGTCCAACACAGAATTCCTTTGCTATTAGGGGCTGTTCCTGTCAAACAGAAGCTTCGCAGAATGAGGCCAGATTGGGTTCAGAAGATTAAGGAGGAGGTCACCAAGCAGATTGACACAGGATTTCTGAGGGTGGCTGAATATCCCCAATGGATTGCTAACATCGTGCCTGTGCCTAAGAAGGATGGAAGGATTCGGGTTTGTGTCGATTTCAGGGACTTGAACAAAGCAAGCCCCAAGGACAGTTTTTCCTTGCCCCACATTGATGTGCTTGTGGACAACACGGCAGGACATGCTTTGCTTTCGTTTGTCGATGGGTTCGCAGGATACAATCAGATCTTCATGGCTCCAGAGGACCAAGAGAAAACAACGTTCATCACTGAATGGGGAACTTACTGCTATGTCAAGATGCCGTTTGGTTTGAAGAACGCTGGTCCCACTTTTCAAAGGGCCCAGACGACCTTGCTTCATGACTTCATCCACAAGACAGTCGAGGTATACGTCGATGACATGATTGTGAAGGCCAAGGAGGAAGATGACTACATTCCCTCACTCAAACAATTTCTCGAGAGGCTCCGCAAGTACAATGTGCGCCTCAACCCGTAGAAGTGTACATTCAGGGTCACGGCCGGCAAGATGCTGGGGTTTTTGATCACCAGGAGAGGAATTGAGGTGGATCCATCCAAGATCAAGGCAATTCTCGAAATGGAGCCTCCGCAGACTGAAAAGGGAGTTCGAAGCTTTCTGGGAAAGGTGCAGTTTATCAGCAGGTTCATCGCCAAGCTGACTATAACTTGTGAGCCACTGTTTCGATTACTCAAGAAGGACGTCCCGTTCGAGTGGACAGAGAAGTGCCAAGCTGCTTTCGAGTCAATTAAGGCATACCTGCAAAATCCGCCAATGCTGATGCCGCCAACTCCGGGTCGACCGTTAATTCTGTACTTGTCTGTGACTCCGACAGCTATGGGTTGTTGCTAGCGCAGGAAGGGGAAAACAGAGCCGAGAGAGCCATCTACTATCTGAGCAAGAAGATGTCTGAAAGCGAGGAGCGGTGTACTTCCCTGGAAAAGACATGTTGGGCACTAGTCTGGGTCACCAAAAGGCTTAAACACTACATGCTAGCCTATTCGGTGAAGTTGATTTCTCGGATGGATCCTATCAAGTATCTGTTCGAGAAGCCAGCGCTCACCCATAAGCTAGCACGTTGGTTGCTTCGGCTAGCTGAATTCGATCTCCAATATGTTACAAGGAAGTCAGTGAAGGGCCGTGCTGTGGCAGAATTCTTGGCCGATCACCCGGTGGAAAGGCCCGAAGATGTGGATTTCACGTTCCCGGACGAGGATGTGCTAACTGTGGTCGAGGAAGTGTGGACGCTTTATTTCGATGGGGCTGCCAACCAGAAGGGATTCGGAATCGGGGTGTTGCTGATCACGCCCGCTGGTGCTCATATTCCGCTCGCTTTCAAACTGAATTTCGATGTTACTAACAATCAAGCCGAGTATGAGGCCTGCATCGTCGGGATGGAAGCAGCAATTGCACTAGGAGTAGAGAAGCTCGAGGTTATCGGAGACTCAAACTTGGTGGTTTCCCAAGCTAACGGAGATTGGAAGGTTCGTGAGGAAAAGCTGAAGCCTTATCACCAAGGCTTGGAGGAACTGATTCCTCGCTTCAATAAGGTGACTTTCACCCATGTCCCCCGCTTGAGGAATCAGTTCGCCGACGCCTTGGCGACCTTGGCTTCAATGATCGAACTTCCGATAGGGGTCAAGATGCGACCAATTGTAATCGAACAGAGGGACCTGCCCGCTTATGAATACGTCAACGCCATCGATGATGTCGATGATGGCCTACCCTGGTACCATGACATCTGGAATTTCGTGGAGCGCAGAGACTTTCCCGCTGGGGCTACTAAGAAGGATCGAATCGCTTTGCAACATTTGGCCGCTCAGTACATCATCTGTGGGGGAAAGTTGTATCGAAGGTCTCACTGCGGGATGCACAAACTGTGTGTGAATGGCGCCGAAGCAACAAGGATAATGGAGGAGATTCACGAAGGAGTCTGCGGTCCTCACATGAGCGACGTCATGCTCGCAAGGAAAATCCTCAGGCAGGGTTATTATTGGTCCACGGTGGAATCGCAGTGCATTGACTACGTGCGGCGCTGTTACAAGTGTCAGATTCACGCAAACTTGCAGCATGTTCCTCCTTCCGAATTATACGGCATGACTTCGCCCTGGCCCTTCTCAGTATGGGGAATCGACGTCATCGGGATGATCAGGCCCTCCGCTTCAAACGGCCATAGGTTCATATTGGTAGCCATCGACTATTTCACCAAGTGGGTCGAGGCAGAATCCTACAAGACCCTGACAACCGTCCAAGTCGCGCAGTTTATTCGAAAGAACATCATCTACCGGAACGGCGTACCTCAGGCCTTCGTTTCGGATAATGGGAGTCACTTCAAAGGTAGGGTCCTGGAGCTCTTCGAGGAATTCAAGATCAAAATCCATCATTCCACGACCTATCGTCCACAAACAAACGGGGCAGTCGAAGCAGCGAATAAGAACGTCGAGATGATCATCAAGAAGACCGCTGAGTCTGCAAGGGATTGGCATGAGTTGTTACCATTGGCCCTCTGGGGGTACCGTACTTTGATCCGCACTTCCACAGGCGCAACTCCGTTCTCTTTGGTTTATGGAATGGAGGCAGTTCTCCCTGTTGAGCTCGAAATCCAGTCTCTGAGAGTCATGGCTGAAAGTGGTCTCGAGGAAGCTGAATGGCTGAGTGGCAGATTTGTCGAGTTAATGTTGTTTGACTAGAGAAGGCTCCGGGCACTGTATCACGTCCAAGGGTATCAGCATCGAATTGCCCGTGCGTTCAACAAGAAAGTCAAGTCGAGAGGGTTAGTCGAAGGCGACATGGTTACAAAGGAGATCCGGGCTCCAGTGTTCGATCCCTGAGGAAAATTCCGGCCAAAGCGCTCTGGGCCGTACATCATCAAGACCATCCTATCCGGGGGTGCTGCTAGGCTCATCGACTTCGACGGCAACGAATTCAGTACTTTGGTCAACCTGGATCAGCTCAAGCGTTACTATCCCTGAGAGATGCTCATTGGATCGAAAACCACAAGGGTAGGCGATTCCAAGCAAAAATTAGAGCAGCCTGCTAGACCGAAAACCTAAGGAGGCGGTCTAGGAAAAAATAAATAGGCAAAACCAAAAAGCTCGCTGGACCGAAAACCTGTTAAGGCGGTTCTAGGCAAAAGTTAGAGCGTAAAAGGAGAGGTAAAACACACGAGCGAACCTTTGCCTGAACTACGTTATGACCTGATTCCCTGCAAAGGGATACGTAGGCAGTCTCACAATGAGACCCGGTCATATCCTATCAAGCTGATCCTTGGTCTGACATTTTGGGTTCTCTACCAAGGCCGAGATAGTTCAAAGTTCAAAAGGCGAGCTGGAGCGGCATTGGAAAGTTCAAAAGGGGAGAGCCCTTCATCTTCCAGCTTTATTTTGCAAAATCACTACGTCTAATATACAAGCTGAGCATAAAAGCCTTAAAAGAAATAAAGCATGAAAAATAGAACAAAATGCTTGAGAAGCCTAACGGCTCACAACTTATTCTGAGTACAGCAAAGTGGTTTGGAGTCAGCCAATATTTGCTCTTGCATGCACATCTGCTCTCAGCCACTGCCTGTAGCGATTCCTTAGCCGAGGGTTGAAATCTGGCATCTCTGCCTGGAGAATCCTCAGGCCCCAGCGCCTCTGATAACCGCCCAGCATCTGCGCATTGAAGTTGGGAAGACGGAAGCCCCCGACGCTGATTTGGATATTTTCCTGCGAAGCACCCAGTTCGCGAAGGGTCCGCCCGGGGATATAAAATGTGAAGCTGGTCAACCCCGCGATGACCATCCTGTCGAACCCGTCAGAGTGGATGGCCATATCTGGAAGGTCCAGCCAAGGACACCTCCAAGCAATTTCATCGGGCTGCATCTCCCGCATGAATTCATACCAGCCCTCTACATCTAAGTCAGGATACCGTATCTCTCTCTGATGAACCCGTTTTGGAAACAGATTCCAGCACGCCGACGGTGGATGCAATAGACTCAGCTTGTCCGACAGCCACAGCTGCATGAGTGACAAAACAAGTAAGGAGTCAGATAAAGCCTGAGCGAAAAGACAAGTAAGAAGCTAGGAAGCAGCCTCAGCCGAGTGTCGAGGTAAAACGAGAATGTGCGCAAAACCAGAAAAAGGTGAGCTGAGTGATTTTACCTGAAGCAAGAGCGGGCTCCCGCTGAACACAGCCGACTGGCCTGTCCTCACCAAATCCAAACCTGAGAGCGTCTCCACCAAGACCAAGGGGATCACATTTCTGCGCGCCCCCATCTGAGCAGCTACGCTCACAAGCAGAGGACTGACCCGCCCGTCGGCCGGAACGAGCAGGTAGGCCGCGAGCAGACAAATGACCAGGGCAAAGCGCCGGCGCGCCTGAACCTCCTCGCTGCCCGGGTTATCCAGATCGACATCCGGGCTATACATTTCAACCAGCCGGATAATGTTCACCTGGCCACCTTCCAGGATTGTGTTCGCCAGACCCCGAGAAGTACCAAGCGAGTCGGCTAGCAATTTTGACATGCTCACTTGATAGGGAGGAATGACGAGCGTCGGGGACGCGTAGGTGCGGAGGTACGCCTGGAATTCCTCCACGGTCGGGCACATCTCATCGTCACCGAAGCGGAAAACATGGACGTCCGGATCCCAGAATCTCAGGGCGGCCCACAGCAGCGCCGGGCGGATTGGCACATGTCGAAGATAACGGAATGAAGAAAGCCCATGATATTGGAAGCTAAGCCAATCAACGCTTAAAAAGGACACTAGTCAGGGCCTGAGCAGCGTTGGGAGAGGATTATCCATGGGCAAAGCTGAGCATATACTGGAGAAGAAAAGGGGTAATTGGTGCTGTGAATGCCATGAAGAGGGCACCCCAGCTTTATAGGCCTTCAACTTATCGTTGTAATTCCACATGGGAATGGAACCAAATAGCTAGCCTCCAAGGGGACATAACTTCAAGTACCCTGCCCCTCTGAATCCTCAGAAGCCGTGTGAGAGCCGTGTAGGGATAAAAACAAGCTTCCCCTGAAAAAGGACAGTTGGTCAATCAAGTGGATCTAACTCTGGGGAACTTGGCGTACGCTAGCCTAAAGCTGGCGTACACATGGCTTCCTCAAGCATGGCGTACGCCAAGTTGGTCAACCAGAAAGCAGTTTCCAGCAGCTACTGCCTTCGCATGGTCGTTTTTAGTTCCAGAGCTTGCTTTGGCCATCTCTTGATTCCCACAAGTCTTAAACATCATTTGGGACTGCATCAAAGCGTTGGATCTTAAAAGCTGCGCCCGTCGAAGATTTTGGACCCCCGAAGACCCGTTTCAAGCTCAAATCAAGGATACGGAGGGTCGAATCTCGTTTCAAAGGGTTTTGCCAAGTTTTGTTATACCGTACATGTCACATAGGACTTGTGTGACTGCCCGGGGGTGTCGGTTTCAATCCAGGACCATATCGAGTCATCTTTTGCGTCTTGTGTCCATTTTTGCGACATTTTTAGCTTTTATTGGTTTTCGCCATATACCGACGTGTTTTTGTCGATATTGGCGGTTCGTACAAGTCATTGTACATCTTTGGAGTCTTTCAAAAGTGTCAGTTTCTTCCGTTTTGGAGAAATACGGATTTTGGTCTATTAACGCCTATTTTTCCGTATCCTCCGCGTGTCTGGAGTATATCTTGTATCCTAGGGCCTTTCTATCCATTTTTCTTTCGAGCTTTGTCTGTGGGCACACGCCCCAAAAAATTGCCCGATTTTGGTTTGCAAGGAATGAATTTGTTTTAGGGGCGGCCCTCTTAGAAAATAGCACGGCGAAACGCTTCGATTCAGAGTCGCCATTCGGGTTTAGCGGTGAGGCACCCAAGGAACCGAACTCGAGAACGCTTGCTACGTTTTTGCTTTGATTCGAAAATGGGTTTGATTTGATTTGAAAAAGGCGTAGACTGGTCCGTCGTCACCTTCGATATCTGAGGTTCGGGAGCCAGGTTACGAGAGGGGAAGGGTTTTATGGCACCCCTCTCGCCCAATCCGGAGATCGGTCTCCACTCGGGCATTTTGTAAAACATTTGTGTTTTTCTCTCATTTAATCATTTTTAGCCAGTTAGGGCGGGCGAACAGTAAATGGGGATTACTACTGTAAGAAATTGCAGTTTATATGCCAAAATGTTTATGGATGATGATTTGCTTGCTTGAATCGAAATTAAATGTAAGAATATAGATTGAGAACAAGCACTGCAAAGAGCTCAACGGGATGATGTACGCTGCTCGCCGGGTGCGTGAGCAGGCAACATGCTAGCACGCAATGGCCAGGCCACTGCACGCCAACACACCCTGCGCATGCCACCTAAAAGCTGGCGTACACTACCTTGCTGATTTCTTACAGTTCTTACTCTCAACCCTCTGGGCTCTGGAATGGACCAGTGCACACCCAGGACAAACCACGCAATTGATAATATAGTTTAAGCGAATATACAGACATGAGAAATGGCTAAGAGCCAAGAAAATAGTAAAGCAAACCCCATAAACAGATTGGGGAGGAATAAGAGGCCAAGATGGAACCATGATGTAAGGGCCATGCACTGACCTGCGACAAGCGTGCCGTACGCCACCCCGTGGGGGCCGTACGCCAAGTTTGTATGCTGACCAGTGTTTGGCTTCACATCATCTGGGCTCTGGAACATGACCAGAAATACCCCAGAGGCCTTAAGAAGCAAAAGACACAAGTATTGAAGGCTACATTTGAACAATTCTAAAATACAGAAAGCAATAAACTGATTATTAGCATGCTAGAAGGTGATAACAGAAAAGGAAATAAGCAAAAACGGACGCCTTATGATCCCCACGCCAGCTGTGCACGTACAGCCAAAGATGGCGTACGGCTAGGCGGAGCTGGCGTGCGCCATGGCTTGTCCTCTGCGACTGATTTATTTTACCAGAGAGGGGTCTGGACTAGTATCAGTTACTAGCCAGAACCCTTCTGGTTCCCCTCAGGAACTGAAAACAGAAAGCTGCACAAAGGTGGTATACCTTTGGTGCAAAGGGATGGAAGGATGGTTTGAGCTTTGGGGGTTGAAGATGGAGGCTGTATAGTAACTGATCAGTAGAGAGGGGGTGTGTGAAGCTATCTCTTACTCCTTTAATGGGAGAATGAGAACAAGGAAAGAAGAGAGGAATGGACCTTGGCTTTAATGTGGTTAACCCTTGCAAATGAATGCAAGGGTTGGCATTTATAGAGGAGAGAGGCTGGGATCAGGGTTGATCAACTGGGGTTAGGGATTGGTTAGGTTTAGGAGGGAGCCTCCCATGCATTAAATGCATGGGACTAGCTTGATGGGGTGTGTAGGAGAGAGAGGGGGCGTGCCCTGCAGAATGCAATGATCAGGGGGCTCTGCAGTGTACTCTGGCAGTTACAAAGTCTCGAGCACGTGACAGAAAAGCGGTGATTTGACCGGCCTTGACCATGCGTACACCACCTACGAGCTGCCGTGCGCCAGGTCAAACTCAGTCAACGGTAGATGTCCGACACGTGGCAAATTCCTGGCGCACGCCAAGCAGGAGCTGGCGTAAGCAAGGTACGGTTTTGCTGAGGCTTATTTGGCTCTGGATTTGAAAGGTCTGAAGGGGTTTGAAATGGGTTTGAAATGGTTTGAAAGAGGAGGGTCCAACACTCAAAGCTCACGACCTTCCATCGACCTCGGAGAGTTCTCAACCGTTTATCATCATTGGGGTAACAAAAAGACCGCAAACGTGCTGATCCAGATAGTCCAGAATAGGGTGTCTACAGGAGCCCCCCTTTGACGACACTTGGAGTACCGTTCGATCAGGTACAAGTAACGTCAAAGGTTTTCTAGACGCCCTTTCGAGGATATCCAAAACAGAACGCACTTGGTCGATAAAGACGTTAATCGTAAAGAACCTGATGGGTGAATTCAGCCAGACAGATATTTGAGAAAGATTACTGCTCGCGGAGGGCAAAATTGAGCGGATGGATTGCCGTTGATTTTGAATGGGGCGAACGGATCGCCGTTTGAAATTGAGAATGGGCGGACGGATCGCCGTTGAAATTGAGAATGGGGCGGACGGATCGCCGTTGAAATTGAGGATGGGCTGACGGATCGCCGTTGAATTTGAGAATGGGCGGACGGATCGCCGTTGAAATTGAGAATGGGCGGACGGATCGCCGTTGAATTTGAGATTGGGCGGACGGATCGCCGTTGAAATTGAGAATGGGTGGACGGATTGCCGTTGAAATTGAGAATGGGCAGACGGATCGCCGTTGAATTTGAATCGGGCGGAACTCTGCTTGGGGATAAGCCCACCAGGGTTACAAATAAGCATTTGGACCATCCGGGCTCCATTTCGAGAAAGAAAACTTGATCCATGTGGCGTTTTGGCCCACGGCCCAATAAAAGGTGGCGTACGGTAAGCTTACCCTGGCGTACGCCAGGAATCTTTCTTGGCCCGGTCCAGATCCAGGCCCAGACCCGGCCCAGCTCGTTTCCATGTCGTATAAGCTTCCTGAGCACGAATGGAACCGCCATTCTGCGGTTTTGAAGTCCCAAAGGTTTCAAAAACTCTCCCAACCCTTCTCAAACTTCCATCCCAACCTCAAATTCCTTCATTCTCCCTCACAAACACTTGCCCACACTACTCTATGGCGGAACCCAGCGGCGGCGGCGACGGGAACGGTGGCGGTGGAGAGGAGGCTTGGCCAAGGCACGAAATCGAGGCCCCGGGGATTCCGATCAATGATCAAAACACTGGAGGGAGTATATCGGGTACAAGTGCAGAGATTCCAGGCAGCGATGACGTCAATGGCAGCCATGCAATGGAGGTGGTCGACGGCGAAGGGCGGCGTACGCCAGGGTCGACCGGCCGTACGCCAGCTCTGGCTGACACAGGGGGTCCACGGGTAAGTCGATTGGATTCCCGGAGTGGGGTAGAGGGTCTGGTTGTCACGGGTATGGGCCCATCTGAGGCTGACAGTGGCGACGGTGATGTTGGTGATGGTGATGGTCGGCCGAAAAGGCCAAGGAGAGATCCGGCGAGGGGTAAGGACGTTGTGACCGAGGAGGAGGCTCCCATTGGGGCATCCACAGGAGGGCCAGCAGAGTTCAGACCAGCGGCGGGGTCCTCGGCGCACGTTCCCATTACGCGCGGGGACTTCGCGGAGTTTATGACGGATGAGATGCTTGACTGGCTGTTGCGCGATAACCCGATGGTAGTTGAGACGGTGATATCAGCCCGGGAGGAGAGACTGAGACAGATCACGCAGGCTCAGGAGGAGGAGCGCTTGAGAGTTGAGGCCGAGAGGGCCAAGGCTGCAGAGGAGGCTTTTATGCAGGAGACGGTGGTAGCCGAGCAGGCCCAGGAGGAGAGTGGCCTAGCTCGTGAGTAGGCGGTGGTGCGGGCTGCAGGCCGTGCGGTGTTTGAGGCAGGGGCCTATGTTCCCCCGGAGCTACACTTGTTCATACCGTCCGGGTTTGAGAGCTACATCCCCCGCCGCGATGACTACGATGCAGAGCCCGTGCTGAGAGATCCAGAGTGGCACTTGTCGGTGGACTGGGCGCATGTATTCCTATTGAACTTGCTTTTGGTCTCCTTGTAGTCCTTTATTACCATATCTGTACATAACTTATTTGTGCATGAACCCTGATAGCATAGTGACACATGTATGCCTGATAGCTTGACTTGATAGATAGAAACTCGGGTAGAAAGAACTTGAACTTCGACTGTAGACTTGCTAGAGAATTGATAAGAATCATGTGATAACGGACTTGAATCGACTGTAGGCTGCCTCGACTTGTTAACATTGGAACTTGAATTCGACTGATAGGATACTATGCCCTTGATTCGACTGAACAATTGCCTCTTTTGAGAAGAGAATCGACTTGAAAGGATGCCCCATGCATATAAAATACCGTGCTCTTGAAATAACTTGTTTCGACCTCATAGTAGATGTAGACCTTGAATTGACCATAGAGTGTTGAATGCACTTTTGACCCTGGCCTGACTGCCCTGACTTGTGACTTTTTCTTGATTCGACTGCTTGTTGTAGTACGCATGCTGATGAACTCTTGTCCATTTTGCTTTTTGTGGTGTGCAGAGGACGAGAGGCAGTACGAGAGGGCACGACGGTCCTGCTTGTTCCCTCGAGTTGTACAGGGGGTCTGCCCGAGCGGGTTAGGTCCTTGATTGATGCTACGGGGTTCAGGCCGTTCATCCTCACGCAGACAGCTACGCTCAGTGATCATGCCCTGCTCACGGCGCTGGCTGAGAGGTGGTGGGATGCTTCCAACACCTTCCACCTCCCGATCGGGGAGATGACTGTGACTCCGGCGGACTTTGCTGCTCTGACGGGTTTAAGGGTAGGAGGGGATCCTATCCGTTTTGATACGGGGATTCACAAAGACCAGGGCGCGCTGCGGTGGTTCTTGGGTTTCGTGCCGGTGGGCATCTCAGAGACGTTCTCCCATGACCAGTTCCACTGGTATCTGAAGGACAGAGTCCCGAGCTCGGAGCAGGAGGAGGAGCAGATGGCGAGGGCCTACTTGTTGTACTTGTTTAGGGCTTCGCTGTACCCTAACAAGCAGTCCACGGTGCACTTGGCCTACTTGCCAGCCCTGTTCGACTTGCGCACAGCGGCTAGGTACGATTGGGGAGGCGCTGCTCTGGGGACGTGCTACAGCTTCATGGGGGAGTTCTCTCGACGGAAGAAGGCGATTGCTGGCTACTGGAGGGTGTGGGAGGTAAGAAACCAAACTTGTGAGCCTTTACCTTTCAAGTATTTCCCTTTCTTTTGAATTGTATCTGCTGTATTGATGTTTTGATTGTTTGAACTTGAAGCTATGGGCATATGAGGTGCTGAAGATGTACCCTCCGGAGAACTCGTGCCCGGACTTGAAGATGCTCCCCCGTGCTCTGATATGGGGGCCACAGTACAGAGGCAAGAAGGCGGCAAGAGGTAGCCTCCAGGCCTTTCGGGCGTACCTCGACGAGCTGTCGGGCACCCAGGTAAAACTCGAGCTTTCTACTGCCTACTATTGCTTTTGAATTGCTTTAATGCTGTCGCTGACCGACTGTTTGTTGCTTGATTGTTGAATGTTTGCAGGTGGAGTGGGACCCTTGGAGGACCGCGGAGGCTGTGCGGGAGTACCTTTCCCGGAGCAGAGAGGTGGCTGCGAGCCGCATGTTGCTGGAGTCGATTTTTGGGTGGTAGTGGTACTTAGGGGACCGAGTGACACGGCAGTCACTTGAGGCTTCAGAGTTTGTCGTGCCTGGTCCACTTCCGCCTCATACTTCACACACGGACCAGTACACGCTGGCTGAGCTGCAGTGCTTCACCGTCCCGGCAGACCTTACTGCCTTCTTGAGGCCTGAGCGCAACTATGCTGTCTATTGGAAGTAGTACTTGGCGGGGCCGCTTGGGGTAGTCGAGCACGGAGCTGTAGAGGCTGAGGCTAGAGTGGCTGGAGCGGAGAGACGCGGGCAAGGTGGCAGGACTGCCCGCTCGAGGGAGAGGAGTGAGCCTGCTAGGGCGACGGGCCTTCCTCGGCTTTCTTGGACGCTGGCTGTGCGGGACCCTCAGGGAAAGGAGGCCACTCTGCAGTTTGAGCCTGCTAGGAGAGAGCCTGAGGAGATCACAGGACTGGTACGATACTTAGCATCCCTTGTACTTTCCTTACTTTGATTTGCACATGTACACCTGCTTTGAAAACTGACTTGATCACTTATTGTAAACAGGCCCCCATGACGTGGGTACGAGAGGCAGTGCGCCTAATGAAGGCCATGGAGAAAGAGTTTCACAGGATTGGTAGCGGCGCCCAGTTGCGGCTGCACTATCCACCTCCAGCTCCAACTCCTACTGTGCGGCCTCAGGTATGACTTTGAAACTTTGATAGAATGATGTCCTGCTTTCACATTTCAATATATATATGCAATATGTACACAAATGCTAACAAGCTAAATGCAATGCAGGGACAGGCTAGGGCGGCTCCTAGGAGAAAGAGCGTGCGACCTCCTCCGCAGAAGAAGGTAGCACCGAGCTCATCCCGACCAGCAGCGAGCACTCAGAGGGGCGTGCTGATCACTCCAGCCAGCGAGGAGCTCCAGTTCCGCCGAAAACTGAGGAAGAGACCCGCGGAGAAGAGGCCTGCTGAGGTACCTTCGCAAAAGAAAAGGAGGGAGGAGGAAGAAGAATAAGAGGAAGAAGAAGAAGAGGAAGGCGCGTCCCTCAGCAGCGACTCTAACTCTGTCGAGGACCCCAGGTACCGAATGGATCCGCGAGAGATTAGGGTTGTTTTAGTATCATGTACTAAAACAACCCTAAATATCAGTAGGAAGACGATAAGAAATGGCCAAATATTGCGTACCTTTTTGACGCAGGTTTACCTCGTATTTATAGATTCACGGATGCTTGCTGTCCAAGCATTCCTGTTGCCCTAGGATTCCTATCTGTATAGGAAACCTAGTATCTTACGGATTCTCGTTCCCTTATCTGTACAATAGCTTAATCATTATGGGACTCTTTCCCATAATTATCCGAACACCCCACTCACGTTGGGTCTCTTGCCTTGATCCTATATACTCGGGATCTTATTCTCTTACGAAATATTACCATTCCGGAATATTCTTGTCACAACACGATTTAGGGCAACTTCCTCCACTATTCGGCTACCTCTTTGCCGAACAGTCCTCCTGGACCAATGACCCCACATGCAACTGGTCCATGTAGCTATACTGGACAGACGACTTCACAGGTCTTTTGTCCTTATCAGCCGAACAGACAACCTGGGCCTATAACTTCTCATGTCACTGGTCCACACAGCTGTTCATCACACTGCCCGGCGATAAGCTTATCATGCCTACCACGTGCCCCCGTTGCATCACGTGCTCGGTAACTAATCATAGCTGTTCGGGAATACCTCCCTACACCCATTTGCCCCAAGCCAGCAGTGCACGTACAGCCATAGATGGCGTACGGCTTGACGGAGCTGGCGTGCGCCATGATTTGTCCCTTATGATTGATTTATTTTACCAGAAAAGGGCCTGGACTAGTATCAGTTACTAGCCAGAACCTTTCTGGTTCCCCTCAGGGGCTTAAAACAGAAAGCCACGCAAAGGTGGTATACCTTTGGTGTAAGAAAGGGCGGTGGTTTGACCTTGGAGGTTGAAGATGGAGGCTATATAGTGACTGATCAATAATGTAGGTATGGGGAACTCCTCTTCCTCTTACTCTTTCAATGGAGAAGAGAGAACAAGAGAAAGAAGAGAGAGAGAGAGAGCTAAGGCTATTGAATATGGTTAACCCCTTGCAAATGAATGCAAGGGGGGTATTTATGGTGGAGAGAGGACTGAGATCAGGGCTGATCAACTGGGGCTAGGGGCTTGGTTAGGTTTAGAGGGAGCCTCCCATGCATTTAATGCATGGGACTTGTTGATGGGGCATGTAGGAGAGAGAGGGGGACGTCCCCTCCAGAATGCAATGATCAGGGGGCTCTGCGCCATACTGAGACGGTTGCAAAGTCTCGAGCACGTGACAGAAAAGTGCTGATTTGACCGGCCTTGACCATGCGTACGCCAGCTATTTACCCTGCGTGCGCCAGGTCAAACTGAGTCAACAGTCGATGTTTGACACATGGCAGCTCCCTGGCGCACGCCATGTAAAAGCTGGCGTAAGCAGGTGGCTTTGAAGGGATTTTGAAAGGATTTGAAATGGGTTTGAAAGGGAAGAGTCCAACGTCTAAAGCTCAAGACCTTCCATCGACCTTAGAGTGTTTTCAACCTTTTATCATCATTGGGGTAACAAAGACAGTAAAAGAACTAATCCGGACAGTCCAGAATGGGGTGTCTACAGAAGCCCCCATTTGACGGCACTTGGAGCACCATTTGGTTGGTTGGATACAAGTAACGTCAAAGGTTGTCTAGACGCCCCTTGTCTAGGCTATCCAGAGCAAGACACAAGGCAAAGTAGACACGAAACTTTTAAAGAACCTGGTCGGTTTGGCTCAGCCAAGCAGATTATTTGAGAAAGATTACTGTCGCGAAAGGCATAATAGACGGACAGACCGCTGCCTGATTGCATTGGCAAAGCAGCACGGGCTATCGTAGAAGGCGAATTCCGCTGAGGGCATAATCTTCCACAGAAAGCATCAACTTTGTTGGGGAAGAGAGATGAATTGGATGGTTGGATCGTCGTTGATTTGAAACTGGATGGATGGATCGTTTGTGATTTGAAATTGGACGAATAGATCGTCATTGATTTGAAATTGGACGGGTAGATCATCGTTGAATTGAAATTGGATGGATAGATCATCGTTGATTTGGAATTGGACGGATAGATCGTCGTTCAATTGAAATTGGACGGATAGATCGTCGTTGATTTGAAATTGGACGGATAGATCGTCGTTGATTTGACCTCTAGGAGGATTTTAGATTTCGCGATAGCTTTTGACCTTGTAGTTGGGAATACGCTCTATAGGAAGCGAGAGGAGCATTTAATTACCTTTAAGAGCGGAGCCAATAGAAGCCAAATCGATTATTTTCTTGCTAGAGGTGTAGACCGCTTGACATGTAAGGATTGTAAGGTTATTCCCGAAGAGTGTTTAGTGGCACAACATAGACTTTTGGTGTTAGATGTTCGTCTCAAGGGGAATAATAGAAGGAGAAAGGAAATTAAATGCCCACGGACTAAATGGTGGGGCCTAGTGTAACCATGTATCCGCCCGGATCTCCTGCGTAACCATGTCGCCGGGCTCCAGTGTTCGATCCCTGTGGGAAATTCAGGCCGAAGCGCTCTGGGCCATACATCATCAAGACCATCCTATCCGGGGGTGCTGCTAGGCTCATCAACCTCGACGGCAATGAGTTCAGTACTTTGGTCAACCTGGATCAGCTCAAGCGTTACTATCCCTGAGAGAGGCTCGTTGGATCGAAAACCACAAGGGTGGGCGATTCCAAGCAAAAGTTAGAGCAGCCTGCTAGACCGAAAACCTAAGGAGGCGGTCTAGGCAAAAATAAACAGGCAAAATCAAGAGCTCGCTAGACCGAAAACCTGTTAAGGCGGTTCTAGGCAAAAGTTAGAGCGTAAAAGGAGAGGTAAAATACACGAGCGAACCTTTGCCTGAACTACGTTCTGACCTGATTCCCTGCCAAGGGATACGTAGGCAGTCTCTCAATGAGACTCGGTCATATCCTATCAAGCTGATCCATGGTCTGACATTTTGGGTTTCTCTACCGAGGCTCTACCAAGGCCGAGACAGTTCAAAGTTCAAAAGGGGAAAACCCTTCATCTTTCAACTTTATTTTGCAAAATTACTACGTCTAATACACAAGCTAAGCATAAAAGCCTTAAAAGAAATGAAGCATGAAAAACAGAACAAAATGCTTGACAAGCTTGACGGCTCACAGTTTATTCTAAATACAGCAAAGTGGTTTGGAGTCAGCCAATATTTGCTCTTGCATGCACATCTGCTCTCAGCCATCGTCTATAGCGATTCTTTAGTCGAGGGTCGAAATCTGGCATCTCCGCCTGGAGAATCCTCAGGCCCCAGCGCCTCTGATAACCGCCCAGCGTCTGCGCACTGAAATTGGGGAGACGGAAACCCCCGACGCTGATTTGGGTATTTTCCTGCGAAGCGCCCAGTTGGCGAAGGATCCGCCCAGGGATATAGAACGTGAAGTTGGTCAGCCCCGCGATGACCATCCTGTCAAAGCCGTCGGAATGGATGGCCATGTCTGGAAGGTCTAGCCAAGGACACCTCCAAGCAATTTCATCAGGCTGCATCTCCTGCATGAACTCGTACCAGCCTTCTACGTCCAAGTCAGGATATCTCATCTCCCTTTGATGAACCCGTTTTGGAAACAGATTCCAGCCCGCCGCCGGTGGATGCAGAAAATTCAGCTTGTCCGATAGCCACAGCTGCATGAGTGACAAAACAAGTAAGAAGTCAGATAAAGCCCGAGCGAAAAGACAAGTAAGAAGCTAGGAAGCAGCCTAAGCCGAGTGTCGAGGTAAAATGAGAATGTGCGAAAAACCAGAAAAAGGTGAGCTGAGTGAGTTTACCTGAAGCAAGAGCGGGCTCCCGCTGAACACAGCCGACTGGCCTGTGCTCACCAAATCCAAACCCAAGAGCGTCTCCGCCAGGACGAAAGGGAGCACATTTCTGCGTGCCCCCATTTGAGCAGCTACGCTTACAAGCAAGGGACTGACCCGCCCGTCGGCCAGAACAAGCAAGTAGGCCGCGAGCAGACAAATGACCAGAGAAAAGCGCCGACGCGCTTGGATTTCCTCGCTGCCCGAGCTATTCAAATCGACAGCCGGACTGTACCTCTCGACCAATCGGATAATGTTCACCTGGCCACCTTCCAGGATTGTGTTCGCCAGACCCCGGGGGATACCAAGCGAGCTAGCCAATAGTTTCGGCATGCTCTCTTGATAAGGAGGAACGACGAGCGTCGAGGACGCATAGGTGCGGAGATACGCCTGGAATTCCTCCACGGTCGGGCACATCTCATCGTCACCAAAGCGGAAGACATGGACATCCGGATCCCAGAATCTCAAAGCGGCCCACAGCAGCGTCGGTCGGATGGGCACATGTCGAAGAAAGCGGAACGAAGAAAGCCCATGATATTGGAAGTTAAGCCAATCAACGCTTAAAAAGGACACTAGCCAAGGCCTGATCAGTGTTGGGAGAGGGTTATCCATGGGCAGTGCTGAAAATATGCTGGAAAGGAAAGTGGGTGATTGATGCTGTAAATGCCTTGAAGGAGGCATCCCAGCTTTATAGGCCCTCAATGAGCCGTTGCAATTCTCATAAAGCATGAAGCCAATCAACTAGCCTCCAAAGTGACATCCTATCAAGTACCCTGCCTCCCCTGAGCCCTCAGAAGCCGTGTGAAGGCCGTGTAGGGATAAAAACAAACTCCCCCTGAAAAAGGACAGTTGGTCAGTCAAGTGGATCTGACTCTCAGGAACTTGGCGTACGCCAACCTGAAGCTGGCGTACACATGGTTTCTTCAGGATTGGCGTACGGAGCAAAACCCTTGGCGTACGCCAGGTTGGTCAACCAGAAAACAGTTTCCAGCAGCTACTGCCTTCGCATGGTCGCTTTTGGTTCCAGGGCTTGCTTTGGTCATTTCTTGGTTCCCCCAAGTCTTAAACATCATTTGGGACTGCAGCAACGCGTCGGAACTCAAAAGCCGCGCCCAGTGAAGATTTTGGACCCCCGGAGGCCCGTTTCAAGCTCAAATCAAGGATACGGAGGGTCGAATCTCATTTTAAAGGGTTTTGCCAAGTTCTGTTATACCATACACGTCACATAGGACTTGTGTGACTGCACGGGGGTGTCGGTTTCAGTCCGGGACCATATCGAGTCATCTTTTGCGTCTTATGTCCGTTTTTGTGACATTTTTAGCTTTTTATCGGTATCCGCGTATACCGGGGTGTTTTTATCAATTTTGGCGGTTCGTACAAGCCTCTGTACGTCTATGGAGTCTGTCAAAAGTGTCAGTTTCTTCCGTTTCGGAGAAATACGGATTTTGGTCTATTAATGCCTATTTTCCCGTATCCTCCGCGTGTCTGGGGTATATCTCGTATCCTAGGGTCTTTCTGTCCATTTTTATTCGAGCTAAGTCCTTTGTGCACATGTGCAAGTGTCCGTGTCGATTCAGGACCATCATCAATGCATGTTAGATATTAGGGGACGGTTCGTTCGCTTCCTTAAGCACAAAATCCAATAATTGAAGGAATCAAACGAACAGGAAATGCAAAAATTATTACTACCATGTCAAAACCCTAAAAAGCAAAAGGTGGGAATGTATCAAAGCGGCACACCGGCCCAAGCAAACTCAAAAGTGTCAGGGCACACTCGCCCGAAGAACAGCAGGCACGCAGGCCTCATATCCAAGATCCCAAAGTATCTAATGTGTCGAAACCAAAGTAAAACAGCAAAATAGACTAAGGCTCAGTGATAGCCCTCAGTCGTCAAAAAGGTCCTCGTCGTCGTCCTCCTCGCTCTCTGCCAGCTCGCGCGGGTCTATCCGGAACCGAGGGTCCTCGACGGAGTTAGAGTCGCTGCTGAGGGACGTGCCTTCCTCTTCTTCCTCCTCTTCTTCTTCTTCCTCCTCTCTCCTTTTCTTTTGCGAAGGCCCCTCAGCAGGCCTCTTCTCCGTAGGTCTCTTCCTCAGCTCTCGGCGGAACGGGAGATCCCCTATAGCAGGCGCAATCTGTACTCCTCTCTGAGTGCTCGCTGCTGGCCGGGAAGAGCTCGGCGCTATCTTCTTCTGGGGAGGTGGCCTCACGCTCTTCCTTCTAGGAGCCGCCCTAGCCTGCCCCTGCATTGCATTTAACTTGTTAATATCTGTGTACATATTGCATATATATATTGAAATGTGGAAGCATGACATTGTTCTATCAAAGTTTCATACCTGAGGCCGCACAGTAAGGACTGGAGCCGGAGGTGGATAGTGCAACCGCAACTGGGCACCGCTGGCAATCCTGTGAAACTCCTTCTCCATGGCCTTCATTAGGCGCACCGCCTCTCGTACCCATGTCATGGGGGCCAGTTTACAGTAAGTGATCAAGTCAGTTTTCAAAGCAAGTGTACATGTGCAAATCAAAGTAAGGAAAGTACAAGGGATGCTAAGTATCGTACCGGTCCTGTGATCTCCTCGGGCTCTCTCTTAGCCGGCTCAAACTGGAGAGTGGCCTCCTCTCCCTGAGCATCCCGCACAGCCAACATCCAAGAAAGCCGAAGAAGGCCCGTCGCCCTGGCAGGCTCACTCCTCTCCCTCGGGCAGGCAGTCCTACCGCCTTGTCCGCGCCTCTCTTCTCCAGCCGCTCTAGCCTTGGCCTCTATAGCTCCGTGCTCAACTACCCCAAGCGGCCCCGCCAAGTACTGCTTCCGATAGACAGCATAGTTGCGCTCGGGCCTCAGGAAAACAATAAGGCCTGCCGGGACAGTAAAGCGCTGCAGCTCAGCCAGCGTGTACTGGTCCGTGTGTGAAGCACGAGGTGGAAGTGGACCAGGCACAACGAACTCTGAAGCCTCGAGTGACTGCCGTGTCACTCGGTCCCCCAAGTACCACTGCCATCCGAAGATCGACTCCAGCAGCACGCGGCTCGCAGCCACCTCTCTGCTCTGGGAAAGGTACTCCGGCTCAGCCTCCGCGGACCTCCAAGGATCCCACTCCACCTGCAAGCATTCGACAAACAAGCAATAAACAGTCGGTCAGGGACAGCATTAAAGCAATTCAAGGGCAACAGTAGGCAGTAGAAAGTTTGAGTTTTACCTGGGTGCCCGACAGCTCGTCGAGGTATGCTCGAAAGGCCTGGAGGCTACCTCTTGCCGCCTTCTTGCCCCTGTACTGTGGCCCCCATATCAGAGCACGGGGGAGCGTCTTCAAGTCCGGGCACGTATTCTCCGGAGGGTACATCTTCAGCACTTCGTAGGCCCATAGTTGCAAGTTCAAACAGTCAAAGCATCAGTACAGCAATCAAAATTCAAAGGAAAGGAAGTTACTTGGGAAATAAATGCTTGCAAATTTGGTTTCTTACCTCCCACACCCTCCAGTAGCCGGCGATCGCCTTCTTCCGCCGAGAGAACTCCCCCATGAAGCTGTAGCACGTCCCCAGAGCTGCGCCTCCCCAGTCGTACCTAGCCGCCGTGCGCAAGTCGAACAGGGCAGGCAAGTAGGCCACGTGCACCGTGGACCGCTTGTTAGGGTACAGCGAAGCCCCGAACAAGTACAACAAGTAGGCCCTCGCCATCTGCTCCTCCTCCTGCTTCGAGCTCGGGACCCTGTCCTTCAGATACCAGTGGAACTGGTCATGGGAGTACGTCTCTGAGATACCCACCGGCGCGAAGCCCAAGAACCACTGCAGCGCAACCGGGTCTTTGTGAATCCCTGTGTCAAAAGGGATAGGGTCCCCTCCTACCCTCAGGCATGTCAGAGCAGCAAAGTCCGCCGGAGTCACAGTCATCTCCCCGATCGGAAGGTGGAAGGTGTTGGAAGCATCCCACCACCTCTCGGCCAGCGCCGTGAGCAGGGCGTGGTCGCTAAGTGTAGCCGTCTGCGTAAGAATGAACGGCCTGAACCCCGCAGTGTCAACCAAGGCCCTAACCCGCTCGGGCAGCCCCCTGTACAACTCAAGGGAACTGGCAGGACCGCCGTGTCCTCTCGTGCTACCTCTCGTCCTCTGCACACCACAAGAAGCAAAATAGACAAGAGTTCATCAGCATACTACAACAAACAGTCAAGTCAAGGAAAAGTCACAAGTTTAAGCAGTCAAGCCAGGGCCAAAAGTGCACTCTATGGTCAATTCAGGGTCTACATCTACCATGCGTTCAAAACAAGTTGTCTCAAGAGCACGGCATCTTATATGCACAAGGCATCCTTTCAAGTCGATTCTCGTCTCAAAAAAAGAAGAAGCAATTATTCAGTCGAATCAAGGGCATAGTATTCTATCAGTCGAATTCAAGTTCCAATGTTAACAAGTCGAGGCAGCCTACAGTCGATTCAAGTCCGTTGTCACATGATTCTTATCAAGGGTTCTAGCAGGCCTACAGTCGAAGTTCAAGTTTCTCTCTGCTCGAGGTTCTATCTACCAAGTTAAGCTATCAGGCATACATGCATCACTATGCTATCAGGGTTCATGCACAAACAAGCTACGTACAGATATGTTAATAAAGAACTATGCAAAAGTCAAAAGCAAGTTCAAAAGGGGTACCTGCGCCCAGTCCACCGACAAGTGCCACTCGGGGTCTCTCAGCACGAGCTCTGCGTCGTAGTCATCGCGATGGGGAATGTAGCTCTCAAACCCGGACGGTATGAACAAGTGCGGCTCCGAGGGAACATAGGCCCCTGCCTCAAAGGCCACCCGGCCTGCAGCCCGCATCGCCTCTGCCCGCTCCACCGCCCGCTCACGAGCCGTCTTCCTCCTCCTGGGCCTGCTCGGCTGCGTCTGTCTCTCGTACAAAAGCTTCCTCCGCAGCCTTGGCCCTCTCGGCCTCAACCCGCAGGCACTCCTCCTCCTGAGCCTGCGCGATCTGTCTCAGTCTCTCCTCCCGGGCTGACATCACCGCCTCAACCACC